>OY987282.1:14439659-14490031 GCA_963920785.1 Sphagnum contortum
ATGTGGGAATTTATTTGAAATTTGTCTATGACATCCATAGAAATTGTGATGTCATTATTATATGAATTTTTTTTGATATTATTTACATAATATACTCAAATAGAAGGTTTAAAATATTTCGTAAACACATACCCCAAATGTTTGATTCAATAATGCACACTAACCTTGAAGTATAGTTGATAATGGTCATTTCATGTTCTTGAAAAGGCAAAATTTTCAAACATGTGGTTTATATTTGTCAAACACATGAGCATCACATTCATTTTTTACCAAAGAAGTTTAGGAATAGATGGAACGTTTTTAAAAACTTGAATGATCAATTAAGATGCAATTTGTGCATGGAAAGTCCCCACCAAAATTTATAGCAAATCACGAAAGTCTTATCTTAAGATGGGATTTTTTGCAAATGTATGTATGAAATGTTTAATGTGGGCAAAATAATAGTATGTTCAATGTAGTGTGACAAGCATAACCATGGTTCACACCAAAAGAAGACTAAGGATTGTCTTTTGTTGATCATTGGAAAATTGATTGTGAAGAATCGATATTTGAAGTTCGTTCATTAAGAATGAATTGGTTGAAAGGCATAAATAATGATTGGATGTTAATGCATCTTTTTCACATGTTTTATGTCCCAAACTACTAGTTGCTAAAGCTTATAAATGTTAAGTTGAATCATCAAAATCAAGATTTAAATGGGATATGCATTAATCCCAATCAATCCCAAATATTATTAAAATTATTTGTCACACAAAGTACAATTCCCACAAATTTTCAATGGTGTTCTTAGGCTCACCAATGGCTTCATTATGTTTTGCACCCTCTTAAATGATATTTTTCAAAAAGGGTTCAAAGATTTTGTGGCAATTGCCATTATGTTAAATAACATGTTGTTAAGGATCATGTGAAACATTAGGCAAAAATGTTTTAAAACAAAAATAATACCATTTATATGTCAAGTTGAATCATATGAATTAAATGCTCTTGAAATATTTTTTCTTGAACAAAGGATTGTTTAAAAGGGTTTTCAAATGGATGATAAAAAAGTTGAGGTTATAATGGATTAAGAACCACCAAGGTCTGTGTTATCATTGTTTTCATGTTTGCGCTTAGTTTTTTATTATCACAAGTTCAATAAAGATTTTGCAATGTTGATCATGCCTTTGATTAACTTTTTAAATATAACCCTATGATATGAATGGAAATTTACATATGGATTAACATTTGAAATGCTTGAAAGAAAGACCAATGAAAATGCTAATGTTGAAAATTTTCAAATTTGGTCATAATTTATAAATCTAACTAGATGTTTTATTTCATAATTGAAAAAATCTTGGTGCAAAATGAAAAACCAATCACATTTTGAAAACAAAGAAAAATGAAGATAAATATTGAAAACAATCAACACATGAAAAAGGAATAATGATATTATTTTGAAATACTTGTTGGGTTGCATTTTCAAAACAAGGCTTTGCAACACTAATTATGGCCATTCAAAAAATCATAAATCAAACTACAATATAATTTCAAACTAATTAATTGGCATTCTAAAATACCAATTCAACTTCGATTGAAAAGATTAATTTGTTGTTGAAAACTTGTTTCAAAGTCTACAAGTTTGCCCTTGAAAATTCTTGATTTGGATGCAAATTTTTTTAAATTATGATGTCCCAAAATAAAAATTCATAATTTGGTAGTTTCAAGATTTTCATTTGGTAGTCTTGAAAAAGAAATGATCATTTTGATGTCATGGCATTGAGAGCCACATAATATATTATAGAAAACAAAATGATGACTTTGCCCAATTCCAAGTTGCGATGACCCTTGTGAATCCATGTGATGCATTTCTAAGTTTTTCAAATGGCATCAAAGGTTAAAAGTTTTAAGAATTCTTTGGTTTTACAACAAAATGCAAACTCAAGGTACACTCTTTAGCACCCATAATGAAATCGAACATATAAACTTTGAAATGAGACTAAAATGAACTCACAAACTTAAACTTAGGATGAAATCAATTTGCACAAAAAAAATAAAATCAAAAATAATTAATACAAATTGAAATTAAAATAATGCATAAATGAAATCATAATATGGGAGACTCACCTTCACATTGTCATGACTTTAATTTTGAACTTTCAACTCAAACAAAAACACGATATATGAAGTGGGTTGAAAAAATGTTCAAAGATTCAAACACACTCTCACAAATGTGAAACTTTTCAACTCAAACAAAAACATGATATATGAAGTGGGTTGAAAAAATGTTGAAAGATTCAAATCTCACAAATGTGAGACTCTAGGACCAAAAAAACAAAGTTTCAACACCACCTCATTTTGAAAGTTGCAACTTTATCAATGAATCGAATATTTAAAACAAGGTTTGACATCTTGACCATGCCTCAAGTTGGGAATTTTCATTCAACTTCAAATCCTCCACTTGACCTCCGTAGTGGTGATAAGGCCAAAAGGGTGGTTTTTTTATATTGCCTACAACTCAAATACATGTGCACTTCTAGTTGAAACTACAATGTTCTAAGTTGACAAAGTCATCCATAGGCCTCCTCCCCAATTTTGGTCCAATGGATTTGATTCCTTGAAGAGGAACCTTGAATAATATGAATTTTTTTTTCAATTCTATGAGATAGGTGGATTGTTAGGACTAAGTCAAACTTGACTATAGGTCAAAAACATGATTCATATATTTTTTAATTCCCATTATACATTAGTGACTCACAATAACCTTTGGTTTAATAACTCAATTTCAACTTTTGTTTCCTAGAACATATGATTCCCTAGAACAACCCCCCCCCCCCCCCCCCACCCCCCCCTTAACAAGTTGCTCCCCCCTTTTCTTTTGTCACCAAGTGACAAAATTTCCTCACAAATAAAATCCCAAATATGATGCTACCAAGGGTTATTAATAAAGGCACCAATCTAGAGAGGAATGGAAACTACAAAGAAAGATGACCTAAAGTGCAAGGTGAGTAGCTAATTCTAAAGGTGAATCCAAAAGTGAGTTAATTGTCAAAAGAGTAGGCAATAGAAACTAAAATGCGAGACCAAAACTTGCACTGATAGGTAGTGGAGATTTTCTACTAATGGCTTTTAAGAGCATGCATGTGCAGCTGTGCTCAGAATGTGACCCTGCAAAACTATTTTTTCACATCCAAGTTTTAGTTATTTACTTTTTTTCCAACCCCACCCATAAAGCTGAAAGTCGGTTTAACGTCTTCTTCCGTGGGGGACTACTAGTAACAAACCACCTGAACCAATCATTATGATGAGCCAATCAGAAACACTCACTCTCAGAAACAATCAGATCATATTTTTAGTACACTCTTTTCTGCAGCCTTTTACCAGTCGTCACTGACATGTCGTCAGCCAAGACGGCACGTTTTGACTTTTGTTCATCCAATTTTAGTGTGCAGGATCACATATTGAGCACCAGTGGAGATGGTTTAAGAGAAATGTGAGACAAAAATTCCTCCTGCAAAGGAAGGCTCGGATCTATTTTGTGCTTTGATGGAGTAAAAAAAACTAAAAACCAACTCTTGTCCTTAGTGATTGAGGTAGGCTAAGGCTTAACCTTGGAGGAGAAGTGTGGTTAGAGAGAACGAGAAAGGAGCTGGTGTGGTGAGTTAGTTGGGTGGTAGCAAAATCCTCGAATGGTCCGCCAAGATGCGCAATTGTCGATCAATCCCCGAGGACTTACACTGAAAGTTCCTCTCACCTCGTCTTCGTCGTCGTCTTCTTGTGTGCCGTGCACAACACGGTTTGCCAGGCAAAGTGCCGTCCAGAAGATGCTCACAGGGGACTTGCACTGCTCCTGAAGGGAAGGGAAGGAAGGAAGAATTTACTTGTTCCGCCGATGAGGAGGAGGAGAAGAAGAAGGAGCAAGAGGAGCAGAAGGAGGGACCGGTCTGTCCCCAGGTAGTGCTGCAATGCACGGGGAAGTGACGTAGAAAACAAGAAAATGGTGATCAAGCTTTCATACATAGAAGTGTTTGGCCAGGGGAGGACTAGTTCAGGAGGAGTTCCGGCCGATGATCCTTTCGGTAAGAAGGGGTAAGGAGTCGCTCCCTCTGACGAATACGAGAGAAGAAGAATTGACAAAGAAAAACAAGGGTTGTAAAGTGCAAAACCATGTCGAATTTTGGTTTTTCCCAGGCATGTAGTAGTAGTAGCAGCTCCTTTACTGCTGTTGTTTTACGGAGCTGTGGACAAGTTTCAAGAATATCTCTTCCTCCTCCTCCTCCTCCTCCTTCCTGTACAGAATTCAACAATTTCAAGTATAGAGTTCGGAGGAGGTTCCAATCTCCTTCTTATCTTCGTCGGTCTTCGCTACACTCCACTTGCTCGTACAGTCTTCCGTTTCCGTTACCTTCTTCTGTGAGCGCTTCCAGAGGTTCATTTTCCGGTTATCGACGAAGGAAACTCGAGGTCAGAGCATCGGCATCGGAATTGTTCCAACAGGAGCGTGGAGAAGGCAAGCCAACGGAATTGGCCGAAACTCCCGATATTGCACCTCAAACTTTGCGGAATGACCCCGCGTCTGAGCTAAAGGTAAGTTTTTCTTCAACATTTGCTCTTAATTGTTGGGAACAACACAGCCCTCGGTACACCTTGTGGTACATTTTTCGGGGGAAGACAAACAACTTGTTTACATCTCAACTCATCGATGTCAACAAAAAGCCTTATTGCGCCTTGTACTTGCTTACTCTTTGTTGCAGAGAGTTGGATCAAATCTATCGACTCTGCTGCGGAGGTTCTGGAAGGTGGCAGCTCCCTACTGGAGTTCAGAAGATAAAGTGCAGGCGCGTCTACGGTTGGCGGGCTTGTTTGCGCTCACTTTGGCTACAACTGGCATCAGCGTTGGATTCAATTTTCTTGGACGAGACTTTGATAATGCTCTTGCAAGTAAGAGTGATTAGAGAGATAGAGTGCTGTGTTTTTGTGTTCAGGGTTTGATTATTTCACAGGCTTGCCTAATCTCAGCTACATCACAGTGTACTCTTTTTTGTGCACTTTTTTGCTGTTGTGCTACACATCTCTTCTTCACTGCACTTCATATTTAGGCTGTTGCAAGTCTTTCCAGCAGATTGCTGAAGCATTCCTTGAAATGGCTGTCAGGTAAAAATCGGGAGCAGTTCACAAAGCAGCTGATTTATTATCTGGGGGCCTTTGCTGGAGGCATTCCTGTAAGAACCCAGGATTAGAAAGCAATTCTCTCATTCAGATTATTGTCTTCATACTACTTGTCCACTGTCCGTCTAATCAGATGCAGCTTTTTTGTTAGGTGTTTGTACTGCGGAATTATCTCAAGGACACACTGGCACTCAGATGGCGTGGCTGGATGACAAGCCAATACATACACAAATATTTTCAGAATCGCACATTCTATAATATTCAGTCACAGGCCCTAATTGATAATCCTGATCAGCGAATAGTGGATGACCTAAACAGCTTCACTGGGATTGCCTTAGGGTTTGCATTGGCCATATTCAATGCTGCTATCAGTGTTGTTTCCTTCAGCCACATTCTTTTTCAGATATATCCTCCTTTATTCTTTGTTCTGGTTGTGTATTCAGTTGGAGGTACTGTGATCAGCGTTGCTTTAGGCAAGGTAATTTCACTCCGTATCCAATTTTGTTGCTTTGACACAATTGATCTTTTTCATTAAGGTGGCCCTTCGGTAACATCACATC
This sequence comes from Sphagnum contortum, assembly GCA_963920785.1. Classification (NCBI taxonomy): domain Eukaryota; kingdom Viridiplantae; phylum Streptophyta; class Sphagnopsida; order Sphagnales; family Sphagnaceae; genus Sphagnum; species Sphagnum contortum. The sequence continues at coordinate 14,445,365 of OY987282.1, forward strand.
AAGATCTGAAATTCTTCTGCATTCTTAACTGTGGAGGTAATGACTGGAGAGGTTGGCAGGCTCTTGTAGGCCTCAACTTCATGCAAGAGAAGAGAGAGGCAGACTTCCGGTATGGCTTAGTTCGGGTGCGTGAAAATGCAGAGTCGATTGCTTTCTATGGAGGTGAGACGAGTGAGATCCAGCTTCTTCTGCAGCGCTTCAAGCAGGCATTTGACAATTGCACTGTATGGCTCCCTTCTTTGGTGGTTGTTCTGTTTTGGTATTACTTTATATTCAACAGTGCAACTTTGGTGGTGAAGTTTGCTCTAAAGAGATTCTGGCATTCTTTGGTTGCACACTTTACACTGATGGGCTTTGTGGCAGTTGCGTACTTAATTCTTTTTGTTGATCAATTTGCATCACCTTCCCTTGGAAACACTGTACTCAACACCTGAAAACCCTAGTTTGGTGCCATCTGCAGTACCATAGCTTCTGAAACCTTTGGTTTTACAATTTTCAACTACCCCTCTGCACATGGTGAGACTACAGCTCACCCCTGGGCAGACTGTCCCCTTCCCCAGGGAAGTAGCCCTAGTTATGGTTGCTATGGCAGGCATCACCTCTCTCTCTCTCTCTCTCTCTCTCTCTCTCTCTCTGGGTAGTGCATCAATTCATATCAATTGATGAGCTAGTACCTCTGTGGCAGCATCTCTCCTCAGAAGAGTCTGCAACAAACCTTTCAAACACAACAATCTGTTTTAATTACCAAGGTTCTAGGAAAACCTGGAGAAGGTTCTCCATTGACACATGACCATGACCAAATGTTCTCTCAGGCCTTGTGCCCCAGTTACCACCAAACTGTATGTACATGACAACCATGGACTTGGCCTCATTGGCCACCATACCCAGACTTCATCAGTTGCCACACACTGAACCTAGTAATCTCTTTTGTTGAACACTACCCTGCAATACCCTTTCCCTCTATTCAAATTCAACAATAATACTCCTAAGGACCATGGATATTTGGATCTCATTCAACTCAATCAACTACTAGATCATTCAACAATAATACTCCGAAGGACCATGGTTATTCAGATCCCATTCAAGCTCTTGAATCTTTCCTCTCTCCATTTTCTTTCTCTTTTCCATTCTTTGCTGGGATTTTTTCATTTCTGACTTTTCCATTTCTATGTTCATCTTTCTTCTTGGGATTTTTTGGTCTTCTTCTTCTTGAGCTAGCCAGCATTATGGCTGAGTTTCCCTGTTACTGCTGGACTTGTAACGGAAACTCTGTATGATGGTTTATGTTTGACCTTAAGTTGTGCTCATTCCTGGGAACTGATGAAGTTAGTGGGGATGTTATAGTAGGTGGCCAATGCCATACATGTTGCTGAAGATCTCTGAATGCACATATGACTGTTGCTTTCATTCAAGTCACTCCTTAACTTCATGCTGTGGTTTTGTTTCCCTTTTCTTTAGGGTGGGGTTCCCTCTTTCTCATGCTTGCTGATGGTTTCATGTCTTTGGTCAGATCTGAAATATCCATTACCTTATTAGATCATCTTTCAACTCTTTTCACGTTGACTAAAATCATTATATTGAGAGATTCTCAACTCTCCTGCAGATATTTGATTAAACTGCTATGTGGTTGTTATAACATTTTGGTATTGCTTGATATTCACTTGCTGCAGAGCTTTGCATCTATTGTTGACAATCCTCATGTATGGGTGGGTGCAGCAACTCCTTAAAACATCCCGAAATTTGGACTTCTTCACAGATTTTTATCGGTACCTCATCCAGCTTTTGCCAGCAGCAGTTGTGGCACCTTTGTACTTTGCGGGCAAAATTGACTTTGGAGTTATTAACCAATCATTTTCAGCATTCAGCATTGTATTGGGCGACTTTTCTCTCATTGTCGACCAATTCCAGGCAATCAGTGCTTTTTCAGCAGTGGTTGATCGTCTAGGTGAACATCATACAGTTCCTTGCTAACAGTAGAAGGAATTTCTATCTTTGAAGAAGTCCATTGCATCTACAGAAGGATAAGAGAAAGTGTGTAAATCTTCATGGTGCTCATCTTCCTTGTGTTTCGAGTTTAGCAAGCAGTACCAATCTTTTTCCTGTTTTACAGGAGAGTTCAGTGATAGCTTGGATCAGCAAAATCAGCTCTCTCAAGCCAATGCAAATACTTTGCAAGCTACTGAGTCCAACACCAGAACACAAGAGCAGATTGTGCTAGTTGACATTCAGGAATTTGCAGGAGTAGAATGTGCTAGTGGCCAGCCACTTCTGGAAATACAACACCTAACCCTATATACACCACAATACACAATGACATTAATTGAGGATCTTTCCTTTGTTGTCAAGGAGGGTGAAAGTTTAATGGTGAGCAGAAGCATTCTCTCTCTGCACTGAAAATCATGCATTCCTTATTTGTTGAGAACTTTGATTTAATCTATATTCCTGAACCCCTGAGAATGTTGTCATAATGGATATCTACAGCAGCACCACAGGCAAGGAGGAGCTAAAGTAATTGGTTCAGGCAAGGAGGAGCTAAAGTAATTGGTTCAGGCAAGAGGTAACTGGTGAGGAGGAGGATGCTTGCTCTCCTGCTTTGCATGCACTGACGTGTTTCATTTCTTCATGAACAGATTATGGGTGCAAGTGGGTGTGGAAAAACTTCATTGCTTAGGGCAATTGCTGGACTGTGGCAGTCAGGCTCAGGCACCATCAAACATTTTATGAGATGCAAAGACAACAAAAGTTACAGAGGCAAAGAATTAGTGGCCCATGGCAACTGTAAAGCTATTGAAGCTGAAAGGCTGGCCAAGGATTCCCTTGCGCAGGTAAGGATCAAGCATGATTATCTGTTCTCTCTGAGTTCTTCTATGTAACTGCTTAGTTGCAAAGCAAAAGCAGACCACAGTACAGTTTTGTAGTTTTCTGATCTCATAATGTTTTAAGTAGTATAGTTTCTGTTCAGGGAGGTATTAATCTGTTAGTAAGCTCCATTATGGCCCTTTTTTTGACCTCCTGTTATCAAAGGTACCACCTTGGCACACCTATACCACCAAATTCCATGTTTAAACAATCAATTCAAGTAATGGATGATCTTTTGGGTCCTACTTTGCTATCAGGTCAGGCTGTTTGCATAATAACTTGTTTTGATCACACTAGGTAGGTGCACATGAGGAGCACAAGAATGGTGCATCCATGGTTGAGATCGGGGGCATGGATGTGGATAGTAAGGTGTTCTTTTTGCCACAACGTCCCTACATGGTTCTCGGCACACTCCGTCAACAGCTTTTGTACCCTACATGGAATGAAGAAGACAGTGAATGTTCTGCTCACTCTTCTGACAGCAGTGGTACTATCACATCCATATGTATATGTATATGTTTGCATTAACTGTGTCCCTGTTCATTTAAACTGGAAACTGTGGGTGGTTTAAGAAGTTTGGTTTAATTCTTATCCCAAGTCTTCTGTTTTGTTCCAGAAAATTTACCCTTCTTATCAGGAACCAGATCAGCTGCCCAGAGCCTTCCTCCAAATGACAATGACCTTACACAAGTACTGGAGTGTGTACGATTGGGCCATTTGATGGACCGTCCTGATGGATTGGACTCTGCAGTTGAATGGGCAAGTGTGCTTTCACTTGGGGAGCAACAGCGCCTAGCATTTGCACGGCTACTGCTGTCACGACCTCAACTAGCCCTAATGGATGAATCTACAAGTGCCCTCGATGAAGACAATGAGGTACCAGTCCTGATTGTGCTTCACAATTGTAAGCTATATGTGGTTATGTTCATGAGTCTAACCAAATTAGCAAGTATAAACAGCCCATCTATGAGCATTGGTAATAGGTTTACTGAAAGTTTCATATTCTATTTTGATGGGACTGGAACAAAATGAAAATTCTGCTGACTGAAATTGGAATGCTCAATTGCTATTCCTGTTTGGCTCAAGTTAATGATATCCTTACTGTCCCAAATTGAAAATGCAATTCATCTTAGTATGCTAGGGCAATTGGCACTAAAGTCATATGTGTTTCATTGTCTGGCAGACACATTTGTACAAAGAACTAAAGAGGGCAGGTGTGACATACATCAGTGTGGGCCATCGCCGCAGCCTACTTCAGTTTCATGCAAATGTTCTTCAGTTTCAACGTGTCAGAGGGAATGATAGTGCCTGTACCTGGACAGTGAAGCCTCTCCCACAACTTGACTGATGTGTTGGAAGCCTATGACTGTAAGTCCCTCGGCCTCCATCCAAACTGTTCTGTTTGTAAAGTTCACCCAGAATTGGCTTCTTGGATATTTACTCTGGACAAAATGCCTGTGCAAGGGTCTATCACGTCACTATATATGTTTTGACCAGTAGAAATGTTGTCACTGTGTCAATTACCAACCAAGAACAAAACTGTTCCAAATAGTGCTCCTCCAAATTGACTGCATGATTTGCGTGATTTGTGGATTATTGCAGAATTTTGAGACTGGACAACAACCTTGATCACTGAGTTGGAGAATTTGAACAAAGATATGAACGAAACCAAACCTTCAAAGGGTTGAAATTGTCAGCACATTGGTTGAAAACTGACATGTCCCTATGGTGTTCTTTCTCCAACAAAAGATGTTGAATGAAGTTTTCTGATGTTTGATTAGTTGTGCATGCTCAAAACTTAGGCACACATGGAAACATCCGGAAAATGTACCAAATCTCGAGAACTAAAGCAATGTTTGTGTCGGTCAACTTTCTTTTGGTAAAAGCTCAAAGAACAGAATGAACAAACAGAACGCTTGAAGATACAAAGGAAATCATTGGCCATGGCCAAGATCATAAGGTCAAATGAGAAGATTGCTCAAAAGATAAAAATAAATAAACGCACGGCACCATTAAAAGTAAAAGGAACAATGGAAAAGGATGATGAAGAAACAGAGGAGAAATGGAGGAGGAGGAGAAAAGGAGGGAAAAGGAAGATGATACAACAAGGGAGAAAAATAATTTAAAAAGAAAATATATTCAGTTCTATAGAATGTCATTTTTGAATTTGGAAGCCCATTACTTAATTACTTAATTTTTCAATTTATTATGCACAATGTCGGAGCCCATGGAATGAGACTGAGTTAATAGTCAATCTACACACAATGTTGGAACTTGGTGCTTCTTTTGGGAAGTACAATGATTTTGCATATGACATTCTTTCAAACAAACAATAAACTTTATGAGATTTTTATCTTTGCCCGCATACTAGACAAAGTTTGAAACTTGTTATTCAAAGATTTGGAGATTTGATTGACACCTTGCCAAATTGCAAGTTTCATTGATGGTATAAGTGTTCTTTTCTTTTGGCCCATCCCAAGAGGATTACAATTACTCTTGGAAACTCTTATAGTCATAAAGCATTCTTTTAATGTGATTGTGCAAGGTGTTTTGCAAAGCAAACAAGGGTTTTTTTTTTCAAAGCATAAATGCACCAAAAATTGGTAGCCAAGGTAATCAAAACCAACTTGATATGCCAAATCATCTACCACATCAATGTCTTGTTGAAGATGTGACTTCGGATATCAAACTGAATGTGCATGTTGATTTTACCATTGTAAAATTTTCATAGATTTTCTTTTCTTCACCATTTAATAAGTCTAGTATTATAGTACATCCAATAATTTTTAATTCCAAAATGTGATGCCTTTGGTTTGGGTTGTACTTCTAATATTTGGGCATTACAACTTTGATTTACAGAAAGATATTGCAATCGAATTTTTATTTGGAAATAAAATTTAGTTTCACAAACTCAAATTCAAAAATGTTGTCTGTATTTATTTTTATGTAAGTTCATAATATATGCAATAAAATAGATTTTGTATCTCTTTTCAAATTGTAATACCCAATATTTGGTTTGAGTAATGTTCCAATAAACATTTGAAATGGATTTTATACCAATCCTTACCTTAGGTTTTTTTTCTTTCCTTTCATGAGGATGCCATTGTTTATCAAAATTAGTGTGGGGGGGGGGGGGTGAGTATTAGAAATTGCATTAAACTCCTATTGGGTATGAAGATGGGTATCAAAGTGGATAACTGCAAATATCAAAAAATTAAATACCCAATTTTGATCTATAACCATGGTTATCAAAAAAATCAAATCCCTTGTAATTGTGTATAACCACAATTTTCAATTTTTTTCAGAAAAAATCAAATAATCACCTATAAAATTATTTGTTATTGGCACAAAAACCCAACAAGTCTTTGAAGTTTTTGAAATACCACAAGTTCTTTGAATCTAAATGTTTTCAAATACCCAGAACATGTTAGTTTCTTTGCTTCAGAATTTTTTCAACTACCCAAAACTAATGGATATTAAAAAAATGAAATGCCAAAATTGGTAGTCATTAGGCTACTCAAAATTCTTGATTTATCACACACACTAATGGCCAACCAACAGGAAGTATACCATTTGCAAGCATATTGTGATATGAAATTTATTAACCTCTTCACATGATGTTTCAATCATATGAATCATATGTTACAAATTTCATAAAAATTATACTCACTCATTTCAGTCATTTTTGGAATATATTTTCAGCATCTGCGACTACATTATTATTAGGACACACATGTGTGTTAAGTTTAATATAGTATAATAACATTATGTAGTTTCTTTACCAATTGATTTTTTTGTGTCTTGGAATTATCGTAATATGCTAAAACATTTGTGAATTTTTAACAAAATATTGGGATGGTTCAAGTTCAAACACAACACTGTAAAAATAATATTAGTGATCTAACATTTTCATTCATTGTAGGGTGTAATTTTTCACTCGTTTGTTTAATAAATGTAGTTTATAAACATGATCTCCCAAGGGCATTTTGTATTATATGAGGGAGTTTGATTACCCTCTAGGTTCTTATTAATTAGAAATTGTAGATTCCATTTATAATTTTTATCATATTTGACCTTTCGTTAAGTATTTTGACATTTTATTTTATTTTTCTTTGTAACACATGTTGAAATTCAATTAAATTTTTTTGGCTCATGAAAAAATGAAATTACAAAGTTATAAGATGCAAAATGATAAAAGGAGTCACATTTGCCTCCTTGGTAATTGTTTATGCTTGGAATATTTTGATTCAAAGTTATTATTAATTAATTAAATGTAATCATTTTAAGGTTTTTATTAAAATTTTGCTCAAAATATGTCATTTTTAGAGTTTTTCAAATCATTTTTATAAGTTTTTTTTATTGCTTAAAATCACTAGTTAAAATGTTTTTAAAGTGTTTTTATGTACTTTTAATTCACTAAATTAATTTCAAATTTATTCACATGTTTTCATGATATGTTGTGAATATTTTTATATAAATAAATCCAAAATTTTCAACATCTTATTAAATTATCACTTTAAAACATGAAAAATCAAGCATTAGTTACTTTTGTTGTGATTCCTATTATTGTGACTCAACCCATTAGTAATCAACGCATTATAAAACTAGGAGTAATGTAATAAACTATTGGTTGAATAAAACTTTTGTGGAAGAAGATGTGACAAGGCAAGAACAAGTTTTTGACAAGTTTACTCAAACATCCATGGCAACTGTTATGTAGTCATAGAAAATATGAAAACAATAAACCACTACTAGCGTGATGTATTGGAGGTCACAATTAAAGGAGTTTGTTGCCAATTATATGAAACACAAGGATACTTTGGAATGAAGGCATGATTTGGTGTTCATGTTCAACCTTGTGCACCAGCTATGGAATTGAACATAATTCGAATGGTCATATTGAAAATGAATATCATGAATGCAAATCATAAAAGTGGGTTCATTGTACAAATAGAATATATCAAGTTCAAGAACATATAATTTAGATGTCTTGGAAGTTGATTTGTTAATATGGATCATGATAAGTATGGTGATGTTGCTTGGAATGGGACTAGACCAATATGAATATTAACAAAAAGTCCAATTTACATGGGTGATGGCAATGAATGATTAAGGTTATACAAGGTTAAAACATGTACAAGATTAAAATGCATTATGATTGAAACATATGCACAACAAGAAATTCATGATTAAAGGACCTTCCGGGGGAGAGGTGAAAGTGGCAAAAGCTTGGAACAAGGGTCTTTCAAAGATTAAAAAATGAAATTCAAGTGCATGAATTTCCATTTGATGGTAAATTGTCGAGGCAAGTATATAAAATTTATTCATTGTGATGTGGTAACCAAGAGCTATGCCATAAATGGCAATATTATACTAAGGTCTTATAATGCATTATTTAAAAACTAATATTGGCATGTCTTTTAAACCCATGTGATCTACCAAGGGTTCTACATGTCAAAGGCCTTTTTTAATGATTTTACAATTTCCACATACAATGGTTAGTGTCCAAATGAAATTTTCTCAACATTGCATATCAAAATATATGAAAAATACACATTAAAAAACTATGAGTGAATATTTATTTTCTATGATAATAGATGAACCCACGCATGCCCTATAAAAGTCTATTATATCATTTATGTTAGAATGTATAGACATTTGTATTAAGAAAATTAAATATTAAAATTTATTGTTTTTAGTGTTTAATGTCAAGTAAATTGATGGTACTACATGATCCATTCACAATGTTTGCACATATATTCATGTTTGTTTTGACTTATTCAAAATTGAGGTGATTTGCTAGCCATCAAAGAATCAATTTATACTAACCTCCCTTTTCATAATTCAACTCCAATTATTAGTAATGATTTTAGGGGCTAGGAGGATCATCCTTATAATGACAATTCATTTATTCATGGCAAAGACTATCTAAGTATGTTAGGTGTAGACCTAATGACATTGGTCCAATATTTCCCCTCCCCCTCCTCCCCTGTAACACTTGACATACCTTAATCCCCTAAAAGAACTACAAAACCTTGCCTACAACATTTCACAACTTCAATTGATCTCATAATTTTCACTATAAGTTAGATTAGACGTCATGTTCGTGCATAGGTCCAAAGCACTATGAACAACATTACATTACAAGATTTTTTCATTTGGTTGTTTTTATCTTTCTTCATCTTCCAAGTAGAAAGAGAAACAAATGTTCTTTTGCAAAGCTCTTAGAAGAGGACCTCAATGATGAATTTTATCATGGGTACATTCACAATTTACTCAAAGAGTCATTGCACATGTCTAACCATTATTTAGGTTTACATGATTTTAAAATCATGTTTTAATTTTAAGTTTCATGAATGTTGAATAAATACAACAATGTTTTTAATATTTTAATGTGGCATTGTGAATAATTTTGAAAGTAATCCAATGAGTATAGGATATCAAAAATCATTTTAAAACACATTGATTAGTGTTTAAAAAATTATTTCAACATTGTTTATATATTATCTTATCATTATTTGGCCAACTTGAAGTTGTCAAATTAACTTATCAAGACTACATCAAGGTTTGTCGTTAGCTCTTTTATTTGCACAAATTCACCTTAATATAGTTCATTCCTAAAAGCTAGATGATTCGACTTCTCCTTCTATGCAATTGAATTTCACCACTATCAGCAATAATTACAACCTCCCTATTGACCATCACATTTTCTTTGAATTCCCAAATATATTTTAGTTTTTTCCTTATTTGGATGAATGGTCCATGATCATTTGTGGGTGTCTCTTAACCCTCCACCATCAATCACGGATCACACAAGTTGAGAATATCAACTTGTGTCATCCATCATGGTTTTCACAACAATTCTCCATATGTTAACATTCACACAAGTTGATATCCTCAATTACATTTTTTTGGTGGCTCACCAATAATACTTCTTAAAAAATAGGCTTCAATATAAAAAAATTAATTTGTGTATTTTGTTATATAAATAAATTATCAAAGTTGTTCTTAAGGAACTTTGAAGACCTTTGCATAATCTTACTTGGTGCATTAATTATACACAAAATGTGACATCATTACCACAGAAAGAACAAGATTGTGAACTAGCCTATTATGCTAGATAATTATGAACCACTACTAACATGGTTATGTGTTGAATATGAATAAAGAATCATCATTTGGGCTACACATCGTTGGTGACAATGAAAAAATGAATTGAGTTTATTGAAGTTAAGCTCCATTCAAATGAAGATATTTAATGGCATTGAATGAAACTTGAATTGATTGAGGTTAGTGAGTTGTATGATGGGGACTATCTTGTACAATTTGAAGAGCACTTAGTAGGCAAAAATTCACATTGGCACATGCCAATCAAGCCTAAAAAATCCTAAACAAAACATGTGGGTAGATGAAATAGGGCAATGGCTATAAGGGTGAGTGCTTAAGAGATTGGGGAATGCACTTGAGGATGGATGGAAAACCTAGGGAAGAAATTACACATCTATGCATGATTTGGATTTTCAGATAAACTTTTGGCTCACTCATTGGCCAATGTGGAGATGACAAAGTGTTCACAAAATGAAAATTTTCAAATGGATGTTAATTTTCATGTTTGGGTGGATGTAATCTCATTAACATCATTCATGTGAAACTCATTCTTTCATGTGCCTTTGATTGTGATTGTGTTTGATGTTGAAATTTTGTACTTGATTTGATATATTGTTAAGGTTTTTAAAGTTTTTCACAAATGTTTGACTCACCTAAATGGTGTTGGATAATAATGAATGGAAGAGCACAAATTCATTAACTTTGCATAGCTTTCCTTTGTGGCACTTGATGTGTGGTTGTTTCCAAGGGCAAGTTTGATGGACAACTCAAGTTTGTTGTGGAGGTTTGTTGATTGTTTTTTTTGTATTTACTCTATGTTTCATGTTATCTTGTTGGTGTTTTTTGTAAAAATTTAAATGACCTTTACCTTTCTTGTTGTGCCTCTCTTTTAAGGAAAATGTATTGAAATTAATAATATGTTTATGTGTTTGTTATGATGAAGGTGTGTGTTGTTTATGAAATGAAATTTGGGCCAAATATCTTTACAAAGGCCAAGGGGATCTCTTTATAGAATCTTTGGCCCTTATTCCAACATGGAAAAGTCATGCAACATGTGGTAAGTTTTCCAAAGCATTATTGGTGAAACCACTAAAGAAGTTGCCTACACAAGGTTTGAGCACAAAGTTCTATGCAAGATGATGTGAATAGAAGAGATCAATCTATGACTTCTTAAATAGGATACTTATCAGTTGAATAGCCAATGATAGGTCTAGATACATTATCACTTTAACAAAGGTTGAAGTTAAAAAGATTTGATGAATCTAACTATTGAAATTATTTTGAAGTTGAAACTAATATTGAAGTTGGACAATCACAAATGAAAATAACAACAAAATCCACTATGGAAGTTGAATAGTCAAAAAGTTATGTAACTATAGCTAATTGTGGTTTATCTATTGTTTAAGTTAGATACCCACTCTTGAAGTTGAAAGTTGAACTACATCTCCTATTTAATTTGAACTCCAAACATTATGCATTTCATTATTGATAAGTTTCATCTTCTTTCATTCTATGCATTGTTTTTTTGTTGTTGTCCATAATAGGTTATTTCCAAATCATCTATGTTCAAAAAATGTTTTCTTTTTAATCTTTTTAGTCTTGATTTTTTGCATTGATTTGTGTATTGTGATTTGTTGTTACATCATGGTTAACAAAAGAACAAATCGTCTTTTTGTTGCGTTGGATGAATTGGATTCCACAATCAAAGATGTGGCCTTTGAGTGCATTGTATTTAACCGATATGGAAAGTTTTAAAAAGTTGCCCCTTATTCATATTTGTCCATGAAATTATAAAAAAATCAAAACTACAATTGGAACATGTTGGCTCCTATTACTCAAACCATTCAATGAATTTATAGGAATATTATTGAGTTTGTCCCATTTGGATGTCGTTTGGAGAATCTCCATCCACCATAATAAACTCAAAACAACCATCAACTTTTCCTTGGAGATTAATCACAACAACCACAAGGGTTGATATAACCCATTTTTTGTGAATTTGTTGAGTGAAAGATGCAATAGTGTCTATATGAAATAAACAAAGTTGGACATCAACATCATCCGAGGTGTCCACCACGATTGATGATTTCACCTTCAATGAAACATCAAGATCCCCTTTTTCAAATTTTGCAAGTGTTCACATAAAAAAATTCTTAATCCTCAAATGTTGCGCTTTCACAAATGTGTCAAGATGGAAATTGATCAAGACACCTCCAATTGTCATTGTGATAGTAGTAAACCCATGCAAATCTATCACATTTGACATTTTTGTGTTTAAGAGCATTGTCATTTTGTTTACATATAGGTAAGTTTTTTAGATTTAGTTCTTGTAGATGCATTCGTTTACATGCATGGTTTTCAAAAAATACTAAAACATTCTACAAACAACTTGGAGTTAGTTGCAATAGTTTCCATAGTTGTGAGATTTTATTTTTTCTTGTGTCCAATTTTGACTTTATGATTAGAATAATTGCACCACATTAAACTTTTAAGTGATACATGATTTGAGGTATGTATATAATAATAAGAAAAATTGTTGCTTGCATCCATCCTTTTTGTGTAGATAACCTTTCAACCACTATTTCACAATGAATATGATATTTTTGCCCATGAGTTTTGCCTTAGAGCTCCCACTTTAATTTTAATCAAACATGTATACAACATCTATATGGATTATTTGTTATCAGACAAGTCCAACAACAATATTTTCACAAGTGGTCAATGAAAACACAATTTAATGTTTGACATGCTTGCATGGAATTTTCAACAAAAATGTTGTACCACATGTGGCATTGTAGGTATGCAACATCTACCTTACCATATGAACATAACAACAATTAGATTTCTTGTTTTTATGTAAATATGTCTTGAGCAATCTTGCATAAATTTTCTATGTATTAACATTAGACATGTTCTTTTAAAATGTAGGTAAATGAAAAAAACATTGTGCCTAAACCTACTTTGGCTCCTTTCAAACATGTTTGTGGAAATGTCGATTGTTTGAAATATCAAGGCAAGACAACATGCTCTATTTATGCAACAATTACAAAGTAGCTAGTGCTTGCATGCTAATTGGGAACTTGAAAGGTTGTATTCATATACTCGATAATGCACTAATTTATGTTATTATAAAGGTCGATTGGATTGAAGCAATTGTTGGGGTCAACAAAGAAGCTCTTTTCAATTTGCACTAACTGAATTGCAACTTGGTCATTCAAATGCATTCTACTATCAATCTTCGTGGGTTTCTTTCTTTGGACATTATTGGGGAGTTCATTGGTTATGCAAAATTGTAAAAGGATTAATCAATAATGTTCCATGCATAGATTATTTTTTCCTTGTACATATTTAGATTCATGGAAATTTCAAAGCCAAAATAATTGAAATTCAAACATTTTTAGTTTATCAATTTTACAATCTTTTTATTATAGTTTTTTTTGTGATAGGCTTGTAGTTTTCTTTTTCTATGTGGTAGATTGTTCATTATTTTCTTATAATATTTTTTTTCTATTTGTTAATTGTAAATATTTCCACTTCAAAAAATACATGTTTCACATTTTTTTATAAATATTTTAAATTAACCTCCATTATTAATAATTGTTATTATTTACTCATTTTCAGATCTTGAGTTTTAAAACATCTAGTTTTTACTTTTTTAGTTAATGATATTTTAGTTTAATTCATTCAAATCGGTTCTGTAAGTTGAGTTTTTAGACTAATTAAACTAATCTTATTTATTTCTTTTATACATAAATGTATGCAAAATTGCATAGAATCTTTTAGTATCTTGCTATATTGACATTGGAAAAATGAAACAAAAACATTATATTGTGAATTTTTTCACAAAGCAATTATAACCTTCAAGTTAAGTTTTTTAGCTTAAAAAGTCATTGGCACCATTAGTATATTTTCTAAGAGTCAAAATTTAGGCCATTTCAACTTTCTTACATAACAAGAAAATCATATATTTCATTTATTTATTTTTACATGTGCATGCAAAATAACCATCATAAAGGTCATAAGTTAGACTTGTAATTAATGACTAATTACCAAAACAAATAAAAATTGGTCCATTGAAGTTTGGGTCACAAATAATTTTTTTAAAAATCAACTTTTTTTTTTCATCTTTTTTAAGAAGCCTAATCCACTCGTGCTTAAAAATTTGATAAACTTTTAGTTTTTAAAAAACAATAATTCTTATTTAAAAAATTATTAATGAATATAAAAATTGATCAGAATACTTTTAATTGTAAGATAAATTAGTCAATCAAAATTTCCAATTTTTTTTTGTATAAATGAAATTATAAAAATAGTGGTCCATTCAAGTTTGGGTTATAAACAATTTCAAAAAAAAAAATCCTTTTTCCCCATGTTTTTAAGAGGCATAATCCACTTGTGCTTAAGAAATCGATTAAAAAAAATTATTAAAAAAATTAAATGAATAATTCTTACTCAACTTTTTTTAATTAATATAAAATTGAGCAAATAATTAAAATTGTTAAATAAATCACTCAGTAAAATTTTAAAGAATATTTGTATAAATGAAACCATAAATAAATAAATAAATAAATAAATAAAATACACTACCATTATTTCAAAAATAATAATATAAAATCTATCTTTTCAAAAGCTCCAATTGAAGCATAATATTAAAAATGGCCATAATAAACATTGATCATACTTTGAAAAGTATTGGGTTGAAAAGAATTGTTAATTATCCATATTCTATTGGCGATTATTTATTTGATTCTATTATTTTTTTTATGAAATTATAAAAAATATATAATATAAGATTGAGAAAAGGTTCTATTCAATGTCTACGACAAGCCTTAATATTAAAAGATCCTAGAGTTGAACTTTATCTTAGGTCTGCATTTAATTCAAAAAATTTAATTAGTTTACACAGAGTTAATTCTACAAATTATTACTTACAAAGAATGGTTAGCTCAATTCATCAAACATCCTTTGGAAATGTGGTTTTCAAGAACATGTAAACCATACATGAACATGGGGATAAAATTTAATGCAAGTGAAAAGTCAATTTTTAACATATCATAAAGGTATGAATGGACATTTCGAATCCATGACATGTTTTGAAAGACATGATTCGTATTTCACAAACAATATCATCCAAAAAAAAACACATAGTAATTGGCAATGTTCAACCTCAACAAAATAATGTTTTTCTTCATATCAAATTAAAAAGATGTAAAGAACAAATTAATAAAACCATAAGTAATGATAAAAAAACACAAGACATCAAATGCATATATTATTTGGACTAAAAACCATGATGGAATGTTGCAAAATATAATGCAAATTAATCAAGGAACAAGTTTTGAATCAATAGCTGAAAAATTTCAAAATAACAATCTAAATCCAATTGTGAGATGTATGCAATATATGAAATCAAAACACCAAAGAAACTCAAAAATAAATTTGATTGAAATATATCAAAATATTGAGTGTTAATAAATAAAAAAATTACAAGAAATGCATGAATGTGAAATATTAATACATGAGTAAAACTTGAATTGTGAAATTACAATTGTAAAATTAGATCAATTAACATGTACACCACCTATTGTTTTAAATATAAATAACATTGTAATACAAGAAATTTCAACAATCAATGATGAATTATAAATTTATCAAACTTTTCAAATGAAACAAGTGAAAAATATAATGAACCAAAAACATATTACAAATGGAAAGATGAACACAATAATGAATGTAGATTAGAATATAAATCATTGTATCTATCATGAAACATAAGGCCAAACCAAGTGATGTTAACTTTGAGAAATTTCATGAAAACTGCATTATATATAGATGCAAAAATTTCCATGAGGCCTATGTGGGAAAACATGTTCAACATTGCCAAACATCAACAAGTTAAAAATAATCTTAAAACTTTCGGGCAAGACATAGAAATGGACATTAAACAAGATCCATTAGAAAAAATTGAAGAAAATTTTGAAAATGTCACCATAGATAATTTAATGCAAATTTCTTTTATCAACTGACAAAATTATGAATGATGAAAATGTTATCACAATGGGCCCTAGTCAAGATTATAAACCATTTAGACCTTTTTAAGATCCAAATAACAAAGAATGTAATTATCCCACTTTATTTTTTTGGAATGCCTAAGAAACCTTCAATTTTGGCAAGAATTCAATATCAAGATATTGTTCAATGGGAGTTAATGCATAATGAACATCATTTTGCTAAACACATTCCAAGCTTATTTTTTTAAAGCCATAAAAGTTTACATATAACAAGTTAAATCTACCTCATGGATTAAAATATGGAAAGCAAGCTAAATGATCATATATTAACAAAAAAAAAAGTTACAAATAAGCCTCATTTAAATAAATTATTATGGTCAGATTATCACAATTTAACACATTTGAAAACATTACTTGATTTCTTGGAAAAACTTTGAAAAGATGCATTCCATGATTTGCCAATTGGGCCCACCCACTTTTTTTGTAACATTTACCAATGCAAAAAGTAGATGGACTACATTAATGTCATCCTTGCAAATGTTGAACAAGAAATATATGGACATTCCTGAAAATTTTGATGAACTTGAATATAAACATATGGGAGATCTTGTACAATATAATCTTGTTACTTGTGCACATTATTACAACCATTATATGGTTGCATTTTGTAACCTTTTAAAAAAAGATTATTCCATATTTGGTAAAGTTAATGATTTTTTATTTTGTAATTGAATTTCAAAATAGAAGAAGCGAACATGATCATGGCCTATTATGGATAAAAGATGCTTCAATTTGTGGAGTAGATAGTAATGAAACCATTGAACAATTTGTCAACAAATATGTAACATCAAACAATTCATTACTTCCTTCACATTTGCAAGATTCACAAATGCATAAACATAAACAAACTTGTAAAAAGAAAAATCAGGCTACTTGTCGATTTCATTATTCATTACCACCGATGCTTTACACAAAAATATTAAAACCATTAAAAGAAGTTCTATAACATCTTCTGAAATAAAAAAGTTGTTAAACATTGCAAATAAAATCTTTGAAACCTTTAACAATATGGAAATGGGAGTCAATATCTCATTTGAAGATTTTCTTTTGATGTTGAATTTGGTTTTGTTAACTTATATTGATTCACTATGTAACAAATTGACAATACCCACCCTTTTCTTGAAAATAAAGGTGAAAGACATTAGAACAAATGTTTGTGCTATAAAAGTTGTACCATTATGGGAAGCCAACAATAGCACAATTTATAATTGACCCATATGTTGCAGCAAGTCACTACACATCATATTTGAATTTTTTTGATAAATCTATCACGAATGAATTTTGAACCATCATCTTATATATAAAAGCTAAAGTGGTGTCTGTCTGTGTGTCACACGACGTTCTGCCTTTTAACACTAGGCAGCATGGGTGAGAGGGGCCAGCAGGGGGGAACGGGCGGGGAAGGACTGGGGGTTGGGGTGAAGGGAGGTGTTTTTTTTTTTTTTTTTTTTTTTTTTTTTTTTTTTTTTTTTTTTTTTTTGCGTTTTTTTGGGGTCCTCCCTCCTTTTCTTAGGGGTGGCTGGAGTGGCGTAGCCACGGGTTACCAACACTCGTTCAAAAAATGTGAAGATGAAAATATTGATGCAAATTTAAAGATTAAGAGATTAGGCAATGTTTTTATGAATGCACAACAAATGTCTGCCCAATTAGTGACTTATATCATTTTATCATTACTTCTTTATCATGCATCTAGATTATTTTCATTTTTAAACACATCTCTTCAACTTGAACATGCATTTGTGCTCAAGTGAATTGCGTTTTTAAATGAACTACCCCAGACTCCATTAACATCAAAGCACAATCATTGATTGATAAATATTTGAAATGTCATGAAACTTTAAATTGTTTAACTTTAAATGAGTTTGTAACAAATTATAATTTAAATGAAAACGATTTAAAAAAATGACAAGTTTAGTAATTCGATATTGAATTACAATAAGCATCAAGATCTTGAAAATTATTATCAAGTTGTTGTTTCATCCTTTTACAACTTTAAAAGAATCACAACTTGGAAAAAAGAACTCATGGCATGGTGCATATCTCACTTGTGAAAGTTTAATAAATCATGTACGTTCAAAGTATTTTAAAATTCCAAAAATAGATGCAAGGATTACAAAATTGAGTTAACTTTGAATTATGTGCACACATAGTAGCACAAATAAATAATAAAAATATTTGGATGGATAAATTTGATAATGTTGAAGAAATTATTTCATCAAATCCCATCACCAACTCCCATCACCAATTGTATTGTAATTGAACATTACAATATTGGATGCAAGTTTCACATAAAACCTCAATGTTATTTGTTTTTATCAACTATTCCAGGTATAATACCCCCCAAAAAAAGATTCCAAATGTAAAATTTTGTTCCCAATTTTGTAAATTGAACAACAACATGCAATTTATGATGATTATATGTATAGAAAAAAAATTTGTCCTAATCAACCAATTCATTTGTTCTTCACAAGAAGAACATGTACTGGTAAAACATTCACACTCATTCTCATATAAGGCTTGTTAAGACATTATAACAAACAACTTTGAATAAAAAACAATCTTAATGGCGTATATAAGCAAGACAACAACCAATATTGATGGCATTACTATCCACTTTGGATTGAACCTTCCACTAAATTGTAAGCATTTACAATCTTTATCGTCATAAAGGCTTGATTCTTTACCAAAAAATTATGATCAATTACAATTTTTGGTGTTGGATGAGGTTACCTTTATAGGTAGTAAGATATTTTCTTGTTGATCTTCATTTTAGATCCATTAAACATGCACATAATCATTTTTTGGGGAATATGGAAGTCATAGTAACATGTGATTTGTATAAAGCACCACCAATTCGAAATAAATGGGTGTTCCAAAGAAGGTTTGATATCATTGATGCCCTAGGGATTAACTTTTGGTGATATCATATTCATTGTTTTGAGCTCCTCCAAGTCATGCGTCAAAGTGATAACCAATTTCTAAAGAGATACAAGTGGATGCTAATTCAAGCCATGTAATCACTTGTATTCAATACCAAATACAACTACCTACAACTCGTACGATTCATCGCTCTCAAGTTTTGATTCTTGATTATTTAACAATTGATCCCAATGGAGTTCATCATCATAGCCTCACTTATCCAACATTATCTTGTGTAAAAAAAAATTTACTTTTTTTTTGCTTTTACCATTACTTGATGTTAATTTTAAACTGATAAATGTGTTTAAGACAAAATGCAATGGCTAAGACAACAACTCAATGATATTTGTGTATTTCATCTTTACAACCTTTTAGTAAAACGCACACCAAAATTCAATCTTGAAACACAAGATCTTTGTCACTTCATTTTGAAAACATTGAAATAGATCACAAAATATCATGTTTTATGTTTAAATGAGACAAGGATCACAATGCAATAATATACTTCACATCCATATGCAAACCATCCAAAATAAACATCAATTGAAATTTATGGAAGCCAAGGAACTATGTTATTATATGATATAACTATCATACTTGAGTCAAGTGAATCCATTACAAATTATGGAGTAGAATTTATAGTTGCCACTTTTAATAAAACAACTCGTCAAACAATTCACATCATTGTAGTTTATAAGCCCCCATCTTTATTATTAACAACATTTTTGTCCACCCTTCAAAAACTTATATAAAATTCTTCCACCATTTGTCCCACAATTATTTAAAGTGATTTCAATGTTGATGTCATCCAAAAAAAAACTTCAAATGCAACACATTTATTTCAATTCATGAATGTGAATAATATGAAACTTCAATTTCCACAAAGTAGTACCACAATATATGGTCACAACTATAATATATTTGATCAAACAATCCATGTGAACAATGCATATTAGGAACAACTAAGGCATTTTGGACAAATCACAAACCTGTTCATTTTGCATTCAAATTACCCAATTATGTAACATGATTTCATTGTCCATGATGATTTTGCATCAATATATAATGAAAGGTAGAGCCATTATGTGATGAGTTGCTTGCTTCGATTTAAACAATTTTGGTGACATGTTATGCAAGGGTTAAGGTGATTCACATGTAAAAACCTATTTCAAACAAACATGATACTATGACTTTTTTTGTACCATTTTTCAGCTTATGGCCATATAGTAGTCTCTCGCTTAAGTACGCAATTTGAACCTGCATGGTTTGTGCGTACTTAGCTGGTAGGTGCGTACTCTAGATTTGCCACTCCCAAATGACTTGCATTTCCTTACAATGTCGAAGATACCAAATGAAAAACATATCAATGAGCATCAACATTGCGAAATCATCTCGAAGCTAAGCAAAACAAATGCTTTGAGTAAAAGGGCTCTAGCATGAGAGTACATCATTAGTGAAAGCGCCATCCAAAAGGTGTGGGACAACCTGGAGGCAATCTTGGAACGGTCTGCCTTGTTGTCTGAAGAAGTTAAGGAGAGGACATTTCGAGCTTTCATTGGACGATTTACTGAGCTTGAAGACATGCTTTACATATGGATTGATAGCATGTGTTGTGCCAAATTGCCTGTCCCGCCATCTCTCGCCATAGCCAAAACGAAAAACATTGCTTCTAGTCTTTCCATTACGGAATATGATTTTAAGGCATCTTGGCAATGGTGAAGTCGATTTAGAGCGTGTCGTGAATTGCAAAAGATGCTCCTTCATGGAGAGGGAACAAAAGTCAACAAGAATAATTCGGAATTGTTGATAGCTTTAGAAGAACTTTACAGGATTATCGCGCAATATGACCCAGAAAATGTCTACAATATGGATGAGACTGGCTTGTTTTTTTGGTTGCTTCCAAGATACTTACACCAAATGACGATTCATGACATGTTCAATTAATAAATCTTGAACCTTAAATTTTTTGCCAAAAAATGCGTACTTAAACGGGTGCATACTTAAGCGGGAGACTACTATACCTACTAATGAACATTGTCCAACAATTGAGCAAATTAGGCCATTTTAAATGTTATGACTTACTACCCTTGTAACAATCCAAATGAAAGAAGAACTAATCATGCCAAGTTGTAAAAGCATTTTAGCACTTTTCATTTTACTCATGTGCCATAACTAACTATGATGGTTAACTACATACTAACCATACACATGTATCTACTACCTGCTAGGTACCAAGTCCCTTACCCACTTGCCTAAAACATAATAACCACTTATATTCCCTTCCTACTCACCTACAATACTTAACCCACTTACATAGGTAATTAAGTTAGCTAGGTAGTGTGAGGCAGAAGCAGAGGATTTACAATATAGGTTACCACCAAGGTGGAAGAACCCCACCTTGGTAACTCACTTGTGGTTCATCCACAACTGAGTAATAACAGGTTTCTGATGGATGGATGTATGGACCCATTGGTGGGGAATGGTATAGGGGAAGAAGGTCTGAAAGTGGCATTCAGAGAAAAGAAAAACATTGTCCCTTCCCCATTACAAGAGAGCAAGCAAAATGAAGTGTTGTCGGGGGCCAAAGGACCTCTCTACCCGACCATAAGTGTAAATCCAGTTGTTCAAAAAAGTGGCCAACAAATGTGAACAGTTCCTGTTATCTTCAAACCCGTAGACTGTGATGATGAGTTTGTGATGAGTTTTGGGTCCCTTCGAGCATCTCCAGCGGTGCGTGCTCAGTTTTTTTCCACACCCAAGTTTAGTTAAGCTATCTACTACTCTTTTTGCGACCCCACCCATAAAATTGAAACTGGGACAGCAAATAGGTGGGGGAACTACTAATAGCAAACCACCTGGACCAATGATTATGATGAGCCAATCAGAAACACTGAGTAGCAGTCAGATCATATTTATTACACTCTTCTCTAACAACTGCACACTGATGCTGCTGCTGCGCCTATCACCAGCCACGGCAACCTGCACACAATTATGCTGAGCCAAAACCATTTTCCTGACCCACACGGGCATATGTTAAGATTTTTCTTCATCCAATTTTACTGTTTGGAATCACACACCGAGCCCTGCTGGGGATGCTCTTACAACTGACATACCCATATTACACTCTCCCCCCCCCCCACCCCCAAATATCTTTTAATTAACTATAGGTATGCAAATTTGACCTCCCACCCTAGAAAATGTTCAAGGGCTAAACCCAATCCTGGATGAAATTATTCATCTCTATATCGAACAAAGCTGAAAGAAAGGTCGAAAGTCAAGATGTCAATTTGATTCCTAACCACTAAAAGTAAAAAAGGCCCTGATTTACATTACCATGAAGTTGAGGGGGGGGAGGGTTGGGGTGAACCTGGGCTCTATTGGATTCAACCCCAAATGGTGGTGGTGGTGCACCCGTGTGAATCCAATACCTATGAACTTTTAAGGTTGCAGCATGGGATTGTCGGGTATAATAGTGTGGGACCAATTTGCACCCACGCATGTCACGTTTTGCCACCCTCTTATTATTACTACGGTAATGAAAAGGTGGCACTCTGAGAAATTTTCCTAGTGTATTTGGAGAGTACCTTATATTCATGAATAAGTTATGCCACCTCTTACTTCCTAAAATACATCATGGAGTATGGAGTATGTACAAGCTTCAAGCCTGGTGGCCCACAACTAAAATAGTACCCAAGTAGTTTCTTGCTTTCTAATCCAGTTCCTATTTGGGTAGGTACCTCCAAAGTAGGAACTATGTCTTGCTTTTTCTATTTGAGGCACCTATTTGGTATATTGGGGCTTTTAAGGTGAGCACCACTTCTTAAGCTACCCAATGTCTTTTGCAGTATCAGGAGGATATGGCATCATCTCCTCTTGATAACCCCCTTTTGGGGGAGAGTGGGGTTCAAATTTTTCTTCAAAATAGCACAAACAAAAGGTGTTTGTTGGGTTTTCTAATTGCCAAGGTTTTAAATTTTTTTAAAAAACATTTTCAGATTCTATATTATGTTCTAATAGGTAGTGAAAAAATTAGAAGGATGCATTCATTTCTCTTACTTTCATATTTTGTAGCCAAATTTGGCTATATCATCTTATGGATGATTGCAACTCATGCCACATTATAAATTTGAGGGGGCAAAAAAAATAAAAATAAAATAAAAATCTTACAACTAACTTAGACAACCTAATGTGCAACAACAGCCAACTATGCTCACAACCCCTACAAGGGCCCATTAGTCGACAATCTTTACACCATGCAAAGCCCTTGGGGATGAGCTTCACTGCATTCGGATCTGAGCTCAGCTCCACCCTCATGGGGGTGCCTCCTCGGGCTTTACCTTACACTTTTGTTCTTCCTTACATGTTCCTAATTGTGATTATACATGTTCTCATTTTAACTTATGGTGTTCTTCTCATCATGTTTGCCCCAAGGGTTGTTTTTTGTAACATTACTCTTTGTCTCATATTATTATTATTATTATTATTATTGAAACCTTTCAAAACTTTACTTATAAACACACCACTAATTAGAAAAATGTTCAAAGCATTAGAAATAAGGGAGAATTTAAAAATGCGTCAGGTTAGCATAAACTTGATGTCAAAAACTCTCCATCTCAACAACCGATTGCTTGCTTGTCATAGGTTGGCCATGATGATGGGGTTATGTCCCAAAGGGGTGAAAGTTGGGAAGTAGGTAGGCTTATCGCTATTGCTTGGCTTAAGATGAAGAATGCTTACATCCTTTGCAACGTAATTGAAATTATTTGATCAAGAAAAAATCAAGAAAAATTCTTTCATATATTCCTTACCCCAAGTTCTATTCTTTCAACCTTAGCCCAAATGGAGAGTCCAATAACATATAAACCATATTTGAATGAAGAGCCCCATGACATACATAATCAATTTTAGGAGAAATGTTCACAATTCCCAACCTTCCAACACAAAACCCCTCAAATTACACCCACCACTAATTAATGTAATTCACAACAAATGGCTAACTACTATGATCATAAGCTTTACAAAATAACAATTTGGATTTAGAGGTATTTGTTAGCCATGAGTGAGAAATAAAATAAAAATAAAAATCACCACATTTCTATATTTGGTTTTTAGTATGTAGTTGAAGATATATATTTATGATTTAAAAGCTTTGTGCTTTCATGTTTGGATTTGTAGCCAGGTTTGGCTAAATCTTCCTTCAGATAATTGCCCACTTTTTCCACATCTTCCTACAGATGATGGCCATTTTGGCTACAAACAAAAAAATTCACCAAAAAAAAACCACTGGTGCTATTATTATCATATGGTTGAAGAATGGGTACCTTTAAAAAAAATACACTTATTATTACATTTTCTCTCAAGGAGAGCTTTACAAAATTTAAAATAATAATAATTTAATTAATATGATTATTTTTGGGTGCACAAATAGACAAATCCATTTCAGAAATGGAGAAATCCATAGTTTTGACTCTTACCCAAAATTGGGTTTATATTACCTGACACCACATGTAAAGGACCACCCACATTCTTCTCCCCCCAATAGGGCATTAGAAGGAAAAAAACAAAAAAAAAGGAAAAAAAAAGAAAAGAAGCTCTACTGACTACTGGAAGGCAGCTTTCAAGTCACTCAATGAGTGAATGAATGAATGAATAATGGCATTTAATGTAATGTTGAAGAAAAGAACTCATTACATTACAACATGGCATTTTGAGTTATAGACACACTTATTTTAGTTGGCAGAGACCATGTGATCATTTTCTTTGGTCTTTTTCCATTGCAACAAAATAAAAACAATTGTGTGAATTGTTTGTGTGCAGGCAAGCAAAGTATGCAGGGCAAGCAAGTATGCAAGCAAGCAAACAAGGCCCACTTTAGACGAGGGTCCAATTGCTAGGAACCAATTTGGACTGATTTGAAGCAAATTGAATCCTTGAGTTGGGACTCTACCTTGGTCCCTAGCCTGATTCTTGGTTCTCCAAATCAAGAGCTCTCCTTTTAGCACTATTTTTTTGGGTCTGAACCAATTGTTTTTCCCTCCAAAACAGGTGCCATGTAGGTTTAGCCTCAATTTGCCACTTTTTGGTCTTCGAACCTCGTTGAAAAGACCTTGGGGCCAATTTAAAGCTTTTGACCAATAAGATTGCTTGAAATTCATTGGTCCCTGGACCTTGGACCCTCGTCTAAAGTCGCCCTGAGCAAGCAAGCAGGTAAGGCAGGCTGCAGAAGATTCTGAACTAATCTTCTGCTTTGTTTTTTCTTAAGCTTGCAAAGCATTATTAGATACCAGAGTTCACACTCTCTTCTCTCACCCAGCAAGAGATACTTGATGCGAAGATCATCATCAGGTACCCAACACCAGGCCAGGCAGGGTGCGGGTGTTGTTGTTGTTGTTAGCCCTGACACTGAATTATGAGGTTTTTCCTTGTCTGCTTGTGGGTTGGTTTTCCTTCCAGGGTGACTCTGATGAGGAAGAAGAGAAAGGGGGCAGGACACACTGAAAGAAGAAGAAGAGCCAGAAGAGGAGAGAAAGTGAAATAATAATAATAATAATAATAATAGTAACTTAGTAAGGGAAGAGAATAAAATCTCTGGAAATTTGCCATCAAATTGGGAATATAATAATAATAATAATAATAATAATAATAATAATTTTGAGTTTGTAGTAGGTATCACAAAAAAAATAGGTAGCCAGCTTTTAGGGGGCAAAAAAGCCTCTGGGCTTTTGGGTCCCCCAGGGGTACCCAAAATAAGGGTCCTAGGACGAGGTAGTAGCATGGGTATAAGTGTGAGGCAACGGTTTATCATGGTCTTAAACCTATGTAGATCACAAGTGTAGGAGGGGTGGGTTCTTCGGGCCTAATCCCTAAAAGAGCTTATGCCTACAAGGTCTTACACCTCTTTTGTAAGAGGGGATATTTGCGGATCTAAGGTGCCCTCCAGAAAAAAAATTAGGAATTTTTTGCGAGTCTCCTTTTCTTCTTTTTTTTGGATGCAAGTGCCCATATTGCTATTGAAAGAATAAATAAGAGCAAAATTTGTGAAACAAAAGAATGCAAAAGGCCTCCACTTGGATGAAGACCTACATACCTGAATTATTCTCCCTTTGAAAGGATTATGTCAGATATGAAAGAACATTTAATCTCGTTTACACTCACTAATACGTCGTATAAACCATTTGACAAGTTCCCAATCCACCATATTCAGGTTGCTATAATGTGCAGTGCTAATGTGACAAACGCATGGGTGCACATTGAACAATAGTGTGTGCCCATGGTGACAATCCAGATAAATATACTCATTAGGCAAAGATCACATTGCGCAACTCAAAAAGACAAACCGAATAGAAAGTGCAACACTGTTTAGAGGATGAAGCAGACATTCTTGGCTTTGAGCTCCTTGTTCAAGGATTAAGGATTTGAGGAATCCAGCAAAAAGCAAAGAGAATATGATGTTGGAGGCAAGAAAGAGAAAAAGTTGTGCCTTTTGATACCATGACAATATGTACCTAAAAGAGGTTTTTGTGGAGAATGTGGATGAAGCAAATGAACATGTTTTGAAAAATCTATAGGGAATGGTGCCATGTTCTGCCTTGCTCTGAGTGTTTCCACTGAACTCCATGAGTAGCAAGGGACCTGAAAAACAAAACTACCCAAACGGTCAAACATGATTAGCAAGGGGACCCAAAAAAGAAAACTACCCAAACCTTCAAACATGATTAGCAAGGGGAATGATCCAAACCCTTCAAACATGATTAGAAAGGGGAATGACTCAAACATTCAACCATGATTAGCAAGGGGACCTAAAAGACTACCCAAACTTTCAACCATGATTAGCAAGGGGACCGACCCAAAAGAACTACCCAAACCTTCAAACATGATTAGCAAGGAGAAAGACCCGAACCTTCAACCAATCAACCTTCAACCATGATTAGCAAGGGGACCCAAAACAAACTACCCAAACCTTCAACCATGATTAGCAAGGGGACCCAAAAAAAACTACCCAAACCTTCAACCATGATTAGCAAGGAACCATGAACATAGCAAACTACCCAAACCTGCAAATGGCTAGAGTTGAGTGTTTTGGGAGTTTCAAGGACATTTTGGAGGTATGGAAGGAAGAATCAAGGTGGTAGGGATGAGGTAAAAAAAAGCTTTGAAAGTTTGAACTTCCAGTATGGGATGGTCCCCACATCATCCCACACTGCATCTCTCTCTCTCGCAATCAAACATCCCACCTGGAGAGGACATGGAAGTTGTTGCAGAAAGAAAAGAATATGTGAACTAGGCTAGTGACTAACTTTAGCCTAGTGACTTCCTGAAACACATAAGGTAGATGAGGCATCATTAGCAGCAGCTTTTGAATGAAGCCACCTAGACGCCAAGCCACCAAGCAAAGGTTCCACCAGCACACCATCCATTGGAAGCCCTGTCATCACTCGGCTCTGGATGAAACCCTAACCCAGGTCACTTCAGGTTTCCCAAACTTGGTACCAACCTATCCATTTATAATCCCCCAAAAATAGGTTTTTGTAGGTAGGTAGGTAGGTAGGTACATATGTAAGTAAGAAGGATAGGTGGGTAGGTAGTAGCTAAGTACATGATGTAGATTAATTCTTAGTATAAATAAATAAATAAATAAATAATTAGTGCATTGTTAGATTGATCCATTTCTTTAATAAATAAATAAATAAGTAAATTCTAGTTTTGGTTCCCATTCTGAAAAGCAAAACTTGTTTTGGATCTGGTTATTACTAATTGAAACCAAAACTGGCGATTCTTTTACCCACCAAAGTGGGTACGCGGCTAAACATTGGTCCCTTTTAGGCTAAATCAGCGTCTCCGAGTCCAACTTTAATATTTCCCAGGTCAAAAAATATAGCCTTTAATCAGAGGTCTTATTATTGAAAAATACTAAAGGTGGGCTAGTGTAGGTGCTGGTTCACCCTGGGCCTACCATGGTTAGCTATGGAACTAGCCATCGATCACAAGAATATTTAACAAAAAATTGGCTATCAGGGAGATATGAAATTTGGCTATTGTTGGTTCAATTACAAAAAATCTGGGGAATTAATTATATTATTATCACTGGTTTTTTGAAAAACCTGGAAAATTTGGGTCATTTATTTATCTCATGAAATTCGTTTATGGAGCTCAAAATCAAATGTTTCATGTAGAAAAAATAAATTATGTTCAATTAATAATTTTTTTATAGTTGTTGTCTATAGGTAATATGCTGATGTGAAGGGGGGTTTAGCCCAAAATGATCTGTACCCAAGTATAGGGTATCCTTTACTGCCAAAATTATTCATAACCTAGTAGTGTAAGTGTATTATTTACTTGCCAAAATGATTCATACCCAAGTATAGGGTATTCTTTTTAGCCAAAATGATTTGTAGGTTATTATTATTTATAGTGTATTTTTGGCTGCTCAAAATTATTCGTATCGTGACGTAGGGTAACTATTCTTTTGGTGGCACAATGATTTGTACCCTCGTGTAGTGTATTTCTTTGCTTTGACTAATAAAAACAACAAACAACCCCCTCCCCCCCACCTTTTCCAAAAAGATTCACAAGCGTATTATTCCTTGCTTTGACAAAAGACCTCCCCCCTCCCCTCCCCCCAAAGAGAAAAAAAATGCCTTGGGGGTATTATTAGGGTATTCTTTGCTACCAAAATGATTCCTACCCTAGTGTAGGTATGGTCTTCATTGCTTTGACTAGAAACAACAATCCCCTCCCCCAAAAACATTTTCACAAGGGTATTATTCTTTACTTTGAAAACACACCCGCCAACCTCACTCACGCCCCCCCTCAAAAAAGAGAGAAAAAAAATCTCTAAGGTTCTCTTTGCTTTTTGACTAAAAACAACCTTCCCCCAAAAGAGGGGGGGGGGGGGGGGGGGGGGGGAAATTTAACTAGGGTTTTCTTTACTTTGTCGTCTATACACAACCTTCCCCCCAAAAAGAGAAAAAATTAAGTAGGGTTTTCTTTATTTTAATTAAAAACCAAACACCCCCCCTCCCCCCCCCCCCAAGAGGAAAAAAATTTACTAGTGTTTTCTTTGCTTTGACTAAGAACAATCTCCCCCCCCCCCCCCAAAAGAGAGAAACACAAATTAACTAGGGTTTCTTTTGCTTTTACTAAAAACAACCTTACCCTAAAAGAGAGAGAAACAAAAAAATTAACTAGGGTTTTCTTTGCTTTGACTAAAAACAACTTTGCCCCCTCCCCTCCCAAAACAAGGAAAAAGAAAGGAAAAAAAATAAATATTCGTAACTAGATTAGCAAGTCACGTTACCTAGCATGGAAGACGGAAAAAAAAGGCCACAAAAATGAGGTGCTCCCAAACAACACCACAGCAACGACAAAACAGCAGCTGTGTTTTTTACGGCATGAGCTGCACTTGAGTAAGTAAGATGAGCAAACGGTCACCCCCAACAAACGAAAGAAGAAAGTGGTAAGGTGAGCCCTCAGTTCGCGTTCCCTCAGGAGAACCAACCCATTTACTGTACTCTTCCAGGAGGAACCTCCAGACACTGAACCGACTGTCTTTTCATTGGGAACGTGGGAACGTCGAGCGTCTTTTCCCCCCCCCCTGGCATAATGCCCTAGGGTTCTTCTGATGGTGTTGGGCAAGGTTGGCGCTTCAGTGTGGCTTTTTTTTTTTGGGGCCAATTTTGTGATGTTGCTCAAGTGGTGGTTATAGTCCATAAGTGCATTTATCCAAATTTGGCGATATTAAAAAATATGAAAGTATAGAATTTGAAGGACCCCTTCATATTATATAGGCGAAATTGGGCGAGTTTTTTTTTGGGGTCCTTTTTTGCCGATTTTTCTCAAATAGAAAGAGAATTTTCGACCGGAATATTTTTAGCAAAATGGTGAAAATTCGCTACCCCAAAAAATTAAAAATCACTTGAGTTAGCCTACTGTAAACCACGTTCATTTGAGTGTGTTTTATTTTATTTTAAAATAAATTTCCGGGGGGGGGGGGGGGGGGAGGGGGTGTGGTGAGGAGGAGCGTTGTTGCGGGGATTGAAATTTTGTCGTGTTTTTCGGGCCTTTGTTCTGGCCTTGCACTTCTTCTTCTTCGCTTGGTGCGCGTAGGACCAATACTTGCTTCCTTGCTTGCAGTCCAAGAGATGGCCGCTGGAGCGGCGGCGCTGTTGCGAAAACAAGAAGAAGACGAAGAAGAAGACGAGTGATACCAAGGGACTAGTGTCCCGAGTGGAAAAGGAAATGGAGAGAGGAGGAGGAAGAAGAAGAAATGAGACGACGTTGCGGGAACATGATGCGGCGTTGTCTTTGATAGAGGATTTGGATGAGCGATGGTTTCAGGAGAATGTGGTAGCATGGTCGTCGTCGTCATCGTCCAGTTGCTCTTCCTCCTCAGCTTCGGGCTCAGGGACTAGGCCTTTGCAGAAGAAGCAGTCGCAAGATGAGTCTTCTTCTTCTCCTCCTCCTCCTCTTCACGGCGCTGTTGTTGTTGTAGACAGATCTCCCGCGACAATTTCTCCGTTTCGGAGTATTGAGATGGTGCAGCCTTTGCTCGTGGCTGCTGCTGCTGCTGCTACGGCCACCACCACGGCGTCTTCTTCTTCCTCGTCTTCTTCGCCTTCGTCATCGGGGCTGCGAGTTGCAGCGATTTTGGGCCCGCGAGAGAAGAGTCAGCTTCTGCGTACCAGCAGATTAGGAGAGCGGAGACGTTTGTCGGACGGAGATTGTATTCCACGTAGAGGAGGAGGAGGAGGAGGAGGAGGAGGAGGAGGACCCATGTTTGCTTCCGCAGGCGAGCGGAAGGTCAAGCTCCTAGATGCCAAGTTGCGGTGTGAGGAGGAGGAGAAAGAGGTTTTGCGGATTGAGTTCCACCAGCACCTTGATGTCAAGCAAGAGACAACAGCGCCTTCGCTTGTCGATGACACCACTGTCTTTCCTAACCGGCATCATGTTCTTCACAGCGCCGTCGGGGAAACAGGGAACGCGTTGCCTGCTGCTGCGTTGCCACTACCGACTGGCCGACTCACGGATGTGAGAGAAGACGGAGAACTGGAGAACGACATCTTTGCTAAGGTCCGTCCGTCGTACTCTCTCTCTCTTCCCTACTACTCCCTATCATCACAGAGAGAAGAAACGTTCCGAAGAAGAGCATGCCGGCAAGAAAGGATGTCCCTGAGCTTGTCCTAACTGGTTTCAGGATGTTGTCGAGGAGCTTTGTTCCTACTGCACCTTCGTTTGCTTTCTCTTTGCACATTCTTTTCCTACTTTGTTCTAAGTTACTAACATGGCAGGCAGGGATTTCTTTGGCGAGATTCTTCTGGATTTCTGAACCTTGTTTTGTTTTTCTCTTTTGGTTGCAGAGTCAGCAGATACCTGGAAACATGCCATCATCAAGGCTTAAGACTGCTGTTTCTTCTGTTGATCAGCTGAGAGTTCCGCTCGCAGAAAGCAACACCGAATGCCAGGCCCAGGCTCAGGCCCGGGCTCAAAGAAAGCCCAGAAGGAGAATGAAGGGCACTAGGAGCTTGACTGAATTGGAGTATGATGAGTTGAGGGGTTGGAGTGACCTGGGTTTCAAAGTGAGTAAGGATGATTTGACCCCGGAGGTTGTCAGTATGCTTCCAGGATTGAAGATCCTTGGTTCTGAAGATGGGCTGCAGCCTCTCCGAATCAGTTCGCCACGTGTACGAGTATACTCTCCAAAGCATGGGATGTGGATCCCTAGACGACCGGAATCACCTGTTCTCAACTTGCACACGCCTGCTGCCATTGGTGAAGGAGGTGTAGATATGAAATCTCAATTGAAGTTCTGGGCTCGTGCTGTGGCTTCAACAGTCCGCATTGAATGCTAGCAAATGCTTTATAGGGCCTTCCTATAGCCCCCGAGCTTTAATCCTATTATATTCTGGATACCAAGGCTCTGCAGTCTTAAGCTGCAATGGAGCAGCAACAGCAACTGACTGATGCTGTTATTTGTTGAATCAAAGAACATTTAGATAGGGTTGAACCAAGGAGATGCACTTGGGATTGAGTAGAAGAAGCAGTGGACTACTAGCTTGAATGGTATGCTAACCTATGCCAGCAAGACATGATTGTAGGAACGAGCACACAGGACCTCAAAAGCTGGGTCTGATACAATCGGTGAAAAAGATCTGTCAGTTTTTATGTGTCAGGTTTGATCTAATAGATCAAGAAGGGAAGGGGATGTTAGCTAGGTTTTCTGCTTCTTGTTGGAGCTATGAGCAAGAAGAACACATTAGGTGATTTCTCCTTTTGACAAAGAAAAAACAGAAAAAAAAGTGCCAATGAAGTGGGGTCTCCAAAGGCAAGGGCCTCGCAGAGGGAAGACCAAAGTGTGTGCAGCAGGCGTAATGTGCCTTTGCAGAGCCTCATTTGGTTATTTGTTTGATCTAATAGCTATATCCAGAAGGGTGCCATATCTCCTGAAATCAGTAGGTGGCATCATCGTACAGTAGGTAAAATCTGTAACCATTTCAGCCACATAGCAGATCTGGCTAAGCCAATTTAGAAAAAATTGTCAAGTCTTTTGCTTCACCCTGTAGGCAGTAGTTGGTGTGTAAAAGCTTTGGTGGGTCAAACTGATAATATTTGGCAGCAGAAAAAATCTGAGGCGAGGGGTTTTGTGCCTCAGAAATGCTTTTTTACAACCGACCATTCATGGTCATATTTCTTTAGTCTGAAATAAGACTTTTCCCTCCTGTTATTAATCCTCACCCTTGCATGATTCTTCCTCTGTGGTTCTTCTAATTGTTCTAGTACATTCTCCATCTAATGTGATTGATTGCTTTGTCCTCTTGATTGTCTTGTACACAAGGTCCAGCCTGCAGTGAAGACTGTCAGATTGATGGCTTTGTTCTCTTGACTATCTTGTACGTTAGGTGCCCGGAGTGAAGAATGTCAGATTGATTGCTTGTCCTCTTCACTTCTGCAGTGGGTGCAGCCTGCAGTGAAGAGTGTCTTACAGGTTCATTGCTTTGTCCTCTCAACTAGGTATATCTTGTATATGGGTGTGCAGCCTGCATTGAAGAACATCAGATGGATTGCTTTCTCCTCTTGACTATCTTGTACATTGAGTGTGCAGCTTGAAGTGAAAAAAGTGTCAAATTGATTGCTTTGTCCTCTTGGCTTATTCTTGTACACTGGGTGCAGTGGGGCTGTACATAGTTTTGTCCCAAGAGAAGCAAGTGCTATTTCCATCTGTGCAACCTTTTTGCAGCTTCCACAACACAATTGGAGGATAAACTATCATGTGCTGGTCAGGATAAGATCGACTGTGAATATGATTTATTGGAAGATGCCATTGAAGGAGAGTTGTTTAGATGGAGTGAGAGGTGTCCATTTGATGTGGTGGAGCTTGCCATGCACAAGGGATGCTGTGATGTTGTTCTGAACTTTTCTGTGAAGTGAGGAGGAAGAAGGGGAAGGGATTGGAAGGAGACACAAGGAACACACACTGATTCTGAAAGGTTTCGTGTGTCATGTGGCCTGTGGCTTCGGTTACTTATTTTCATTATAAGAACTTGACTGTGAGGATGGAGTTTCTGCTGGTGGTAGGGTGTCTGCTACTCCGTCTTCAATGGATGTTTGGACAATCTCCTAAGCAATCATGAAGTTTAGGAGCATCTTATTTCTTTGCTTTTGTGTTTATTTGAAGATAAGATGAAGCTTCAGGAAAACTTTGCTGAGAGAGTGAAAAGGTCGAAGTGGGATATGGCACATGCCTTGCAAAGGCCAGTCCCATCACAGTTGCAGTTGGAGAGAGTTTTATGCCTGAATCCCTGGTCTCCAAACATGGATTCTTGAATAAGGATGACTGCAGCATCAAGAGCATTGGAGAGTAGGGTCACATTCTATTTGTTGAATGTTTTGTGCTTCTTTCTGCATTGCCTTTCTGAATTGAGCAAACAGAAATCGGAAACAATTGTTGAGAATTTGCCACAGTACAGCTGCTAGTTTGCAGACTGAGCTTTGTGGTAGATGGGTTTCATTGAATGTTTTTGTGCTTCATTCTGCATTGCCTCTCTGAATTGAGGAAATGGAAATAGGTGACAGTTGTTGAGAGTTCACCACAGGACTGTTGCTAGTTTGCAGACTGAGCTTTGTGGTAGATGGGTTTGATGTTTGAGGCTCTTCTGTGCTTGATGAGCGGGCTGATTGAATGAGCAAAGTAGGTTTGAATCTTGAAACAGATTTTGAGTACTTATCTGATATGCCATGGATGCTCACTTGCAGTTCATTTCTGGTCCCTCTTGGGCTTCTTGCCTCTTTCTCTTTGCACTACCTCTTTGTCATGCAAAACATAAGTACTGCTGCACTTGCCCACATGACAGAGAGCTGTGTGAAGGACCTTGGGAGTGGAGATGGTGATGAAGCTCACATGTAAAGAGCAGCATTTCAACTGTTTGCTCTAGTTGAGAAAACTTTGAAAGTAAGTAAATACCCATACAAAAACCTATTTCTTCACCACAAGATCCCATGTTTGAAACCAAATCTTACATGCCTGATGTAAAAATTGAGACAAATGTAAGAACCCTAAACCCTAAAACCCACAACAAGAGGGAGATGCACATTGCATTTTTCATGCAAGGCTATACTGATCACCATTGTAATTACTTCTGCAGAGTGCCTTGCATTGATGCCCCCTGTATCCAACTCCTTGCAACAATTCCAGCCTAATATGTGTGCCATAACTTAATATCAAGTTGTATTAATGTAATATATGCCAGAATAAGCACTACATGTTGTACATTGTAATGGATGAAACCACAGAGTTTATCTCACATGCGTCATGAGCTGCTGGCTTTTGTGTGAGAAAAACCTCATTCTCTTGTATTGGATTTAATATTACTCAATAGAATTGTATCAATCTTGTAATTTTAGTATGGCATGCCATTTGTACTATGGGCAAGGGATTGCAAGGGGCTCTCTTGCATGTAGTTGATATCCCTGAAGACCCTGTCATGAGTGCACATATTGGTGTTTGGCACACAATCCATCTGTTCTGTGTGTGGGTGCGACGGAAGGAATGCCTATTACATGAAATTGCATGTGTTGTGTCCAAGTGTTTTGGGTTGCAAAGAACATGCATATTCCAAGCAGAGACAATATGTCTTGGCCTACAAGGGACATGTGTTGGTACTGGGTCTTACCTAATATTGCATCGAACCACTAATGAAGTAAACAAGGAAAGAAGCCCGTGCGCATATAAGCCTAATTGGTGGGTTGGACCCCAGATTATATGCTCAAGTTTTTAGAGCTCTAGTCTGGGTTGTTTGGGTTTAGTGTCAGGGTTTTAGACAAATAGACTTGATTTTTTTCAAGCTTAAACCCTTCAACCACTTGACCAAGTTGAAGGATTTACGCTTGTTTTTCTTTTCTTTTTCCCTCACTTCTGCCAATTGAAACCCCCCAAAACACACCATTGACTCTCACCATGCTGCAAAATACCAATCTTCCCCTCTGCATCGTGTCTCTCAGGGCTGTACTACCAGAAGTTATGCAGTCACCACAGGAAACACAAAATATGAAATAAAAAATGGAGCAGATTTCCCCTTGTTAAAACAATCCGGAGGTTGCATGATTCTTATGAACATAAGATCTGGGAGAAAGTATTAAAAGAGCAGAAACTTCTGATGAGGTGAATTCTCATACCCCTTGGAGTGAAAGGATGAAATCCATCACAAATTCTCTATTGCCCAGATTAGTTTTCTGCGTGGACCCACTGCATGAACTCCCATCTCTTTAAGATCTTCCATTGTGAGCTGTAGCAAAGCCCCTTCATCAATGTGTCTCTCTTCAAACAATCCCACAAAGACCCCAAGCCCATGCTCAACTAGCCAGTCTGTTAATCCCCCACCTTCTTCCAGCTTTGCTTTTACCACTGCCACTCTATTTACTTGCTTACTAAGAGCTAGCTCACTATTCAAGATTTCTGGCATTTGAAGTGGACTGCTGCTTAGTTTTGCAGGCAAGAAATGGTTTACACCACACATGGCTGCTTGTGGGTGTGCAGCAATGCCTTCATGAGAATTCTGTTTTGTGCCTGGGAAATTGATCTCTTTGTCTTGAATGCATGTAGTTGCACTAATAGGCTTCTCAATTGCCTGCCCATTGATTTTCCCCAGTCCAAATCGAATCATACCACTGTATGCATGTTGCACTGGCAATTTATTCCCCTTGCACCAAGTCTCCTTGTCTTCGGCAAGTTCAGCAACAGACCTAATTGTTTGTAAGTCTGTGGGTGTGACCGTGTTGCTCTCCATTCCACAAGTCAGATGGTTTCCTGAAGAGGTGGTAGCTTTGAATCCATATGCCAGCAGGCAGGTTGCATGATCTGGTGCTTGCAGTTTGGTATTCTTCTCTGCATCTGGCACTGTAACAGCATCCGAGATCTGTGCAGCAGCAGCAAGAAGGCTTCTGGTTGCTGTGCCAGCTTTCCCTGAGCTATTTGGCAGGGGAGATGGTGTACAACTAGACCTCTCTGAGGGGAGGGTCTGTAGAGGGATCGTTCCAGGTTGGAGGTCAATCATCCTACCCGACCGCAACAGCCTAGTCTGTGACTGGACCACAGTCTCAACCGTTCCTATCAATGTCAACGCCTCCTTTACCAAGCTTGGTGACCTTAAGGGGAGAGATTGGGGAGCCACAGATTGCTGCAGTATGCTTGTATCTACTATTGGTGCCATCCTACCAGAAGCATCTCTTTCTAAACTACCCTTCACATGCAATACATGCTGTGGCAGTTTTTCTGTTGTTGGTGTGACATCAAAGCTTCCTGTTTGTTGTGGATCTGCTGAAATGGGCACAGTGGATGGAGGTACTGATGTGGGCAAAACCATACCTGGTGGTGATCCTGAGATTCTCTGGATGGTCTCAGTCATCTTCATGGGGTGAAAATCTCTTGTTGATGCTTCCACTCCAGTTTGTGCTGCTGCTGGTTCTGTCAACAATTCTTTCCTGGGACTCTCTTTTGCCAGCCTTTTTGAGTGCCGTGAAGGTACACCTAGAGCCCTTTCTCGCCTCCTGTCAAGGGTGTTCTCTTGATTTCTAACAGGGGTTGGACCTTTCTTTTTCTCCACACAAGCCTGCTCATTCCCTCCCATAATGGCATCTACTCCTCCTCTGCTCATAAGAGGCAGCTCCTCCTCCCTCTGTCCAGGAGGACTCTGAAAGAGTGGATTGGCAGCCAGCAGACCCTTCAGGGAGCCAGCCTTCCTCCTTGGTGTCTTCCTCTTGCTCAATGTTGTGGGAGACTCCATCAGTGACTCCCCCTCAACATTGCTCTGTCCAGCTATTCCTTGTGTTTCTCCTCCTGGAGGGTCCTGAGAATTACCAATTGGAATAGCTCCATCAGCTTCTTCACACAAGGAAGGGATATTGAAGACCACCCTCTGAATCTTTGTCTTTTTTGTGGGAGGTGTATCAGACCCAGTCTTTGTGCTTGACCTATGAGAAATTTTGTCTGTTTCGACAGCTGCAGTGGGCCCCATCAAAGAAGGCCCAGCCTCTTTGATAATTTTCTCTTCCCTCCAGTTGCCAACCTTGAAGATGACCTGAAATGCAGTGAGAGAGACATTACCATGTGAGAGTTCAAGGGTGACATTCCATTCATCTTAAAACAGCAATCTAATAATTAGCAAGCTTCGCTAGCAGTCCGAACCCTAATTGCAATCAAGCAATGGGTCTGGTGAGCAGTTGGAATCTTTGATTACCCAGAGCTGCTGACAATGGAGAGAGTAATAAGAGGACACTTTGATAAACTAACCTTTGAAAAGCTTTTGTTGATTCGGCCTCTTTCATTGCCAGCAGCTTTACTCTTGTCACTGTTGTGGTTCCTTTTTCTGGAAGGTGTTCCATTTGTCAGCACTTGAGCAATCGCATTTGTACTTGCCTCTGATCGTGATGTTGGAATCGCAGGAGGAATCCAGATAATCACTCGCTGATGTCTCACTTCTGTCTCTGGAGAGTGCTTTCTCAAAGTTGTTTTTCTGGAACACCTTGATTGCTCCGCAGCAGGAGGATCCATCTTATGATGTTCACCATCAGTAGTAGTAACTGGGATGCTTTCATTGACTGCTGCAAGGGCTGCCAGCTGCTTGCGCTTCGTCTTAGCCATTGCATAACAACTACCTTGTCCTCTCACTTGCAGAAATTCTGCATAGCCCTAAATAAATTTTCCAACCCTAAAATGGACTCAGTGATCAAGACACAACAGCCAATTGGTAAAAGTGTGGTAATGTGAGGTTTAACTTGCCCAAAGAAAAGCAACCCCTCTACTATGCTTTCTTGAGATTTCAATCCATAGAAGGGTAGGGGCTTAATAGCAAAAAAGCAACAGGATCAAAATGCAGACCAGAATTGCAGACCCAAAAAAAGTGTCCACAAATGTACCAGAAGCATGGTGGCACAAATGTTTCTGTAGAAGATTCGGTGGTTTCATTTAGAAAACCCCATGAGGCATGCATGCCACAAAAAGTAAGTCCTGTCTGTTTTATGGTTTTTTGCAAACTCCCAAGGCCTGTCTCTGAGGGAGGGAGGGAGGGAGGGAGGACCTCAGACATGATTCCTAAATCTGAAGCAATAGAATGTCATTTGTGCCTTACATTCAAATTGAGCACTTGAAAACCTCACAAGGTTTGAGAGTCTGGAAAGCCTGACCTTGTACTACTGTGCCCTTCATTGACATAATTGGGGATGGAGGCACTCCCACAGAA
Source organism: Sphagnum contortum (assembly GCA_963920785.1). Taxonomy (NCBI): domain Eukaryota; kingdom Viridiplantae; phylum Streptophyta; class Sphagnopsida; order Sphagnales; family Sphagnaceae; genus Sphagnum; species Sphagnum contortum. Next base: position 14,484,051 of record OY987282.1, read on the forward strand.
AACATGTGCAGTACACTTAACTGCGTGCTGCTGCCTATGCCCTAGATTCCCACCAGCTGCTGATGCTGCTTGCTTGTATGTATAGGAGGAGGCAAGTCCTTGATGAAGAATGTGTCATGATGTACAGCCATGTGCATATGCAACTGCCCCACAATAATCAATACTGCTACTGCAAGGTCACAAGGAAACAAATCAGAGGGGTGTGCACTGCAGCTTGGAAGACAGAGGAAAGCATTTGCATATAGAAAAAAAAAAAAAAAAAAAAAAACGAGAGGACCTTGAAGGAGATGAAACACAAGAATTGTCTTCAAAGAAAAAGCACTCAAGAAAGGGAGGAGGAAAGAAAAAGGAAACAAGCCTGACAAAATGCATGACCATCCATCATCGTCATCATCATCATCAAGAGCAAAAATAATGACTCTCTGCTAAAACCCTTGGAAACAAAAATCCTTTTGACAAAAGAACTAAGTCTTGTGTGTGCACTGGTAGGTATCAATCATCTCCTCTCTTCTATCATCAATGCTGCAAGATGCAATACCCTCCTTCTCCTCCTCTTCACCATTTGAGCAAGAAACAACCTGGTGGGAGGGGGGGAGAGCAGAGCACTCATGGCAGAAAGAAAGAAAAGCACAACAAATCCACAAAACACACACAAAAACACTCTCAGAAGAAGGTGCTGGCTCTTTCTTCTTTGTTGTCCTCATCAAGCAACAGCAGCAGTACAAGTATGGTGGGATCCTTCTTTCCTTCCTTCCTTCCTCTTGTGCTGCTCACTCCCTTCATGATTGAGGAGGAGGGATTCTCAGAATCAGAATGGGAATCGATGCACGACCTCAAGAAAAAACCTCATTCCATTATTCACAACAACAAACAACCGTCTTCAAGGTTGAGTATTGGACCATCATGTGCACAGACAGAGAGAGAGAGAGAGAGAGTTTGGGTGTCAAGAACTTTACCAATTTGCTTTCTTCAAGACAAACTCAGTCTGTGGAGAATTCCCTTAACAGGAGGAGGAGGATGCTATGAAGCATTCAAGCAAGCAATCGCAGACACCAACAAAAAACAACAGTGAATCCTTTGATCTTCTGCAATTGTGTCTCCAGCTCCTACAATCTGATGTGTGCTCCAGAGTTTGAAAATTGTGCTCTTGAACTTTCCACGATTGGGTTTGGGTTTTTCGTTTTGTTTCATGAATTCCTTCGTCGCTCCGCAAAACCACCCTGAAAACTCCCTCCTTTCCTTTCCAAAACACTTCATTCATTCATCAGTCAGTCAGTCCGTCCGCTCGTCCTGTCTCGTCGCTCCGTCCTTCCTTCCTTGCTGCTGCTGTTGCTAGTGGTGCTTGAAGCTTCCATGTGTCATTGCGCGGATCTCGACTATTGGTACAACTGGACGCGACGATACAAAAGCATTGCAAAAGAAAAATCGCCACAATTCTCTCTCTTTCTCCTCTCTCTCTTCAGGTCGTCCCAGTCGTAGTTATGCTGCTTTTAGTGCTAGAGCTTCTCTCTCTCTCTCTCTCTCTCTCTCTCTCGCGCGCGCGCTGTGTGTGTGTATGTGTCCTTCTCTGTGTTTGTTTCTAGGTTACGTCAATCATCGGCTCTTCCAAACAGGTACAAACAAATCTCACACTCCATCAGCTAATCGAGCATCTCTCTCTTCCCCCTGACAATAGTTTCATTGCAAGTATGATGAGCACGCTTCTTCTGTCATGATCAAACTCCAGGGGTTGGTTCCTTGCGTGTTTGCTAGCTGTGTCAGATCATCAAGCAAGAGGAGGTTTGCGATTCTCCAATCTCTTTCAAGAGGTTTTGTATATTCTGCACTCTCCTCCTTCAACAGGTTAGTATTCTTCGCTCTTCTTCAAGGATTGTTTCTCTCTATCCTTCAAGCATTATTGTATTCTCCCCTTCATTCTCCTTCAAGGATTGTATCTATCCTCTTCAAGCATTATTGTATTCTCCTCTTCATTCTCCTTTAAGGAGGATTGTACCTATCCTTCAAGCATTGTATTCTGTCCTCTTCAATCTCCTTCAAGGATTGTATCTATCCTTCATGCCATTGTATTCTCCTCTCCACACTCTCCTTCACGGATTGTTTGTATCTATCCTTCAAGCATTATTGTATTCTCCTCTCCACTACTCACCTTCAGGGATTGTTTGTATGCATTCTTCAAAGCATCATTGTATTCTCCTCCCCACTCTCCTTCAAGGTTTTGTATTGTCCTCTCTTCCACTACTCTCCTTCAATCAAGAGGTTGTGTACATAGTGAAACAACATACAAGTATGAGTGAAGAGCAACAATGGAAGTCAGTGAAATAGGGTGTGAAATTCTCTGCAGCTCGTTGTGGCCTGCTGTGTGTGTGTGTGTGTGATGTCCGTCCCCTTGGGAATTGGATCTACCAAAAGAAAGAAAGATGAGCATCAACACATGTTTGTGTCAGTGCAGAATGTTTGATGAATCCAGTTGGTTTCTCTCACATTATTATGCCAGAGTTTTCCTCAGCCTGAGTGAGCTCAGAGCATCTCCTGATCAGCTATTATCATCATTTGGAACCAGCAATGCGAGCCAGCCACTCGAAAGAGCTCGATGTCAGAGGTCAACATGGAAGGGATATTGCTCCTATACTTGTTAGTCAGTTGCTGCATGTGGGGGGTGATGGTTGCTCTGAAAATTGGAACCTGTGGGTTTTTTCTTTTTTGGCTCCCTCATTCATTCCACTGCAGTTTTCTCCTCAGATCTCAGGCTCAACAGAATTCCGAAATTGAGAACCACCTTCTTCTGAGCTCTCACCTGAGTGTACCAATACAAAATTGGTAGCTTGATACTTCTGGCAATAAGAGAGAGTTACACAGAAGAGCTAGCCCTGATGCACTTCCAGGGAACACAATTTTAACAGAAAAATCTGTGTTTGGTCATCATAGTGGTGTGTATTACTGGCAGGCAATGCTGATCTGAGGGACAAAAAAGTGAAGCTTCAAGGTGGGCTTGCAATCATGATCTTGTGACAGGGGAGCCTCAGCAATGCCAAAGAAACACAACATTTATGTTTTCAAGGTCAGATCTTTACATTGTTGCTTGCACAGACAATTTCCTTCACAGCTTCTAACCACCAATTCTAAGGTCTATGAGAGTAGTAGTAGTAGTAGTAGTGAGGACTGCCAATCACAAAAATCCAGCAGCAGCAGCAGTAGCTGCTAGAGTGGTCTCCTTGCAGCTAAGGAATGAGGAGTTGGGCCTGCCTCCTTAAATTTTGTCTGCTTTCAACAACCTCTTACCTCAAGACCCAGTACCAGGAGGATATATAGCTATTGCTGCAGCAGAAGAGCTCACCTCCATACCTTGATATATCCGGTCATCAAATCTTCCTCAAATCAGATCAGCTCTTAGGATTGTGAAAGAGGGCAAGACAGAATAGACATGCTCATCAGATGGAAAAGTCTGGCTTACTGGCAAGCATAAAATAGTGCAACACCATACATAAATACATGCATACAGGCTTTTGTCAAATGGGATGATGGCAATGAAGTTGTGGTCAGCCAACTGTAGGGTTTTAAGTGTGTGTGTTCTCTTTGTACCTATTGACACATCCTAAAACCTTACGACTGTTGGGGTTCATTGCTGGAAATAACTGCGCATCAAGAGATACAAACACAGATCTCTTCAGGTGGGGTTTTGTTATGATCAATCAATCAATTCCCTAGTCTGTTGTTAATTCTTGTTGCAGAACTAGCACTTTTCCTCTTCCATTTTTTCCATGCCATCACAGTGTTTTGTGAATGAAGCACAAACTCAAGGGTGCGCAAAAGTCATTACCATTGGAAGGTATGATCCACACAGGCTGTGACAGTTGGTGGTGGTGCCACACACTGAATGCACAGCTGCAGGAAGTATTATCCAAAGCTTCATCTTGTACATGCAGATTGTTGCAGATTGCATGCCATGCTGCACACAGAAGGATCAAAAGCTTCATTCAGCTTGTGAATCCTGGCAAGGTTGGTTTTTTGGATTGTCACAGGTGGTATTGCCATGTATGTGCACAACAGAGGTGCAGCAGAAGTATCAAAAGCCTTCACTCATGTTGTGCATCGTGGGGCCAAGTCTTTCAGATCGTTGCAGATGGTAATTGACATGGAAAGGAGAGCCTCTATGTTGTCTGTTGCCTGCTGATCTGCTGCTCTCATACCAGAACAGGGGAGAAGAGATCAGAAGAAGCCTGGGATGAAGAATGCACTTACTTAGGTTTCGAGGGTTAGGGTTTTAGCAGGCTCAGGGTATCAGGAGCGCCGTGGTGGGGATTCAGCATTTTTCTTCAGTCCTCTCCTTCTTTAGACCTTCTCAGCGAATTTTTTTCCTCTTGACCTCCTCGGATCTCTCGCAATTCTACTAAAGTTTTTTCCGTGTTCTTTCCTTTGCCTCCATGAAACCTTCTTCTTGGATTCTAATAACCACTCTCGTTTTCCCAACTCCTCCTGCACGTTCCTTGAGCTCGGCGCTCGCTTCTTCTGCCTCTTGATGTACTTATATCGTCGTTGTTCACCGGAAACTTCTTTCAGTTTGGTTTCCATCCTTCTTCACGTGAGAGTTGCCGTTTCCAGATATACCTCGCCTTGCTGAAACCCTAACAAGTCTGTTTCGCAGCGCAGAGCTTTCCCTTGATCCGTCTCACGGAGTTTTTCCTTGGATCTGTCTCGTAGAGCAGAGCTTTTCCCTTTGATCATTTTGTTTGTCTTTACCATAAGCTTGAAACTGTTGATTAGGTGCCTTGTTGCCAACAGGTTGCATGCGGCAACTGGAAGGGGAACAAGGATCTGTTGGAGAGGAAGAAGATGAAGGTGCAAGCTCTGCCGTGATAATGAGCGCTCAAGTCGAGCTTCTGGTTTGGAGCTATGACTGTCAAAAACTCTAGTCAGATTGAAAACTTCTTGATTGTGTTGCTTCCAGCTATTTTTGTGGTCAGTGACAGGATTTTCACAAAGTACAGGTGATGATTGTTGTGGGTGGCGGAAGTGTGTTGAAGTGGTTTAGGTCAGTCCATTCTTTGCATTGCAAGTCTCTTGTATTCACAGCACATGAATATGGGAGGTGGAACGAGCAATTCGTAGGTTTAGGGTTTCAGGTAAATTTGCAGGATAGATTGGTTGAATGAAACCATGCTTGGAAATGGTTTGAAAGGCTTGGAGGAATTGGTCGCTGGGATGCATGTGCTTTTGAGTTCTTCTAATTTGATTTGAGCTGCTCTTGGTTGTTTTAGGGTGTGTCAAAGAAAATGGGGTGGTGGTTCTGAACTCTGAACACACAATTATGAGGTACATCAGACATTCACTCTATCGCTTGACTTTTTTGGTACCATGTGTTTGCAATGTCATCTCAACTCTTCAAAACATAAAAAAACTCTCTGAATCTCAGTTGGTTGATTGAGGGTCAGAGCCCTGCAACTGAAGGTCAATTTCTACTCTGGTTATTTTCCATAATTAAGAGTGTTCAGATAGGGTTTGAGTCAATGTTACACTGAGATGAGCAGACCTGTGCCACACTCACATTTACTTTGAGAGTATAAGCCATGGTGTCTTGGTCAGGATGGGGATGATGGGTATTGATCTATTTGGCAGCTTTTGTAATACTTTGCAATGCAGTTTCTATGTCTGTTGGAAGTGGGTGTTTTCTGCTGACTTGTTGGGTAGTCTGATTGTGTCTGGCTCAAGTTGTTTCTCTCATTGCTGATCTGTAACAATGTCACTTGTTTGGGCAGATTGTTCTTATGTTCTAGCTGTCCAAAGAAATGTGTCCAGAAATTGGGTCGGATGGAATGATATAAGCTTGGGTAAATATTACATCTGTAGAGGCTTTGGATGTTGTTCTCACACCAAGCTGATGCAACTGTCAAGCTATTTATCTTCATTGTCTTCGTTGTTCACATATTGACAGCTCATGGTGACTGGATCAACTTTTGGGCATTTCCAAGTGGAAACTTTTGCCC